>MU857011.1:0-64081 GCA_033296705.1 Chaetomidium leptoderma | reverse complement strand
GTAGCGTAGCGAAGGGCCGCACGACTGACGAGCGAAGCGACGCCAGCAATTTTAGACAAACTTGAAACACTAACTTGCCTTGAAATACAAAGTCGAGGGCAAGAAAACAACAAAGCAAAACGGCGGGAGTACCAAAACTAGACCGCAAGCAGGATTAAACCATACAAGACCACGCTTCCACCAAACCACTCTCAGCACTCGTTAACAACCCCCTCTCTGTCTAGTGAATCGTCTCAGGACCCCCGTTTCCCGACGGCGCGGCGGGCTTCTGCGCCGACTCAGTCGCAACGGCATCGGCGGGCGCCCCGCCAGGCACCTCCTTCTTCTCACTACCGCCAGCAGCAGCGCCCTCCTCAGTCGACCCCCCCGACTGAAACCGCCCCAAAACCTTATCTAGCCCCAAGTTCTTGTACAAACTGCCCGCGCCGCCGCCACCCTCCTCCTTCTTCAGCTCGGCCAACCGCCTCGCCTCGGTGTGGATATCCTGCACCTGCCTCTGGCTGGTGGTATAGAATTCCACAATGCGCTTGCCCGTGGGGGTGTTGCTGGCCTTCTCAAAGTACGAGCTGAGCCCCGTGAGCAGCGAGCTGGCGCGCTGGGTGATGCCGTAGCTTGCGTCGGCGGCGCGGGCGTGGTCCGTCGCGTGCGTCTTCTCGTCGAGCTGCTTGAGGGTGCTGACGAAGCGCGACGAGATGCCGTGCTGCTCGTCGAGCGAGATCGCCTTTTGCAGGCCCTGGTCCGCCACCATGTAGCCGTGCGCCAGCACCTCGGCGAGGATGCGGCTGCGCGGCTTCTCTTCTTGCGAGAGGAGCGGGTCGCGCTCGGCGGTTTGGGTGGCGTCGGCGCCGCTGCCGGTGGTGGTGGACTCGTCGGGCGGCGTCGAGATGTTGTCGCCCGTGACCGAGATCTCGTTGCCGCCGAGCTGGGTGTGGTTGAGGAGCAGGGCGGTGCGGGCGGCGGTTTCCTTCTCAAAGGTCACGGTGGCGGATTTGGGTGCATCCGCTTCGCTAGAGACGTCGATGTTGATGTTGGAGATTTTGCCGCTGGCGGTGGGGTTAGCTTACGGGTCGCCGATGATATGTTCACTTGCTGGGAATGGACAAGAGAGGGCGGGCGGATGGATGCTCGACTCACCAGAAGCTGAAAAAGTCCTTGATCTCCTTATCCTGCGTCTGCGCGCCAATGTTCTTGACGTAAACGGTAGTAGCCATATTGGCAGCTGCAGCAGGCAATTGCGTGCTGATATGCGTGGGTGATGCGGGTTATAAGAGGTTGCGTATACAGTTGACTGCTCCGAAAATTGCTTGGTTTTCGGAAGAGGTGATGGTTTTGAGATTCTGGGGAGAAATGCAAAGAGGAAGAGCAGGACAAGCCCTTTTTCAAGCAGGAGGAAGTTGGGACGCGTGTTCGTTGCCACGGGAGGGAGTGGTTGAGCCTTGAGGGGAGGGGCGAACAATGTTGGTGTCGTCATCGCCTGATTGCGGGGCATCTGAACTGTGGCTATGCAGAGCTTCTCCATGCATGTGAAAGTGGGCTGAAGAACAGCTGTGGCTGCGCGGGACGCTGTGGCTCCCTTGGCATCTTGCAGAAGGCAACTATCTCTACCTGAATAGATGACGATGGAGACGGTTGCATGTGAAAACTGGCATAAAAGTGATTGCTAGTGGAAAATTGCAACACTAGCACAGGCCGATAATTTTGGTGTAGATGGTTCAAAACTCTATTTGCAACGATGATTATGGAAATTCGTTATTTATGGAAGCTTCCGACCCCGCACTTATGTTCAACGTGCAGCAAAAAATAAACTCAGGCACTTGGCTTGAACCCCTTTTCGAACTTCCTCTCGACCTCGTCCTCCATCGGACCCTTCGGGTTGGATGTCAGATGCTGTCCACTGTTAGCGGCTGTCTTGGCTCTGAATCGGCTTGGGAGGGAAAAGCCAACCTCCAGGGCCGCCTTGTTGACGTCCTCCTTGTTTGACGCATCGTCGGTTCCCTTGCCGGATGCAGGCGGGTCATGCATCTGCTTGCCCGACGACCGCTCGGGCGGAGGAGATTGACCGCGCTCAGCCATGTTGGAGATGGTGGAAGCGTGTGTAAATTTGCTTGGTGATAGCTAGGACCAAGCTCAAGGTTAGGGTCATACATCATGACGCTGGGGGTCGCACATACGTTTTTTTGGTTTGCTAGTTCCGCAAAGCTTTTGTCAATTGGCAAGTACGTTGTTTGAGGAATTCAGATCTGGATAAAATTGAGTCTTTTATACCATCGAGTCGGTTCTTAATGATCCAGGTCTTCCTCGTCCTCTTCTCCATCCCGTCATTCCGTCATTACATCATGGCCCGTCACCAACACCCTGCTCGCCCTGTTGCCCTGCACAAGGGCCCACTTCTCTCGGGCTGTCATGACCCACCTGCGACTGGTGGGTCTCGGCACCGTGGAACCGTTGGGGGTGGGGCTCAGTGGGGCTCCATCCCACTGTATTCCGCTGCTCCCTCCGCCTCTTCTCCAACACTCGTCCTCGAACACCGAAGGCCGCATAATCGGCCATATTATTATGCCATTCGTTGCCTGTGTTTGTTTTGGCCGCAGGCTGCTGAAACACTCTTTCTTCCCCCGCGCACCCGAACTTCAAAACCCCAATCGCAACTGAGAGTAATCGCGACTCCCTACCATCGCGTGCCCTGCTGTTTCCGGAAGCGGCCAGTGAAGGTGAAGAAAGGAAACCCCGCCAGGCACCGACATTCAATCAAGTTCCTCCGACGTCGCCATGCCCGACCTGAACTCGGTGCCGCCATCCCCACACATCCTCGCAACCCCGTCGCGCCGTGCATCTTCTCAGCAAATGCCGCCGCCGCCCGCAACGGGCTCTCCTTCGCTCAACCTCCTCCGCTCGACTCAGAACACCGTCAACGCCTCCAGTTCGTCGAGTCTGCCATCCCCAGGCTTTTTGCCCGCTGGCTCCGTTCCAGGTCCTTCAATGGGCGACAACACCGGCGTCGGCTCGGGGCCGGGTCCCTTGAGGCACCCGCGTCCACTGACTGCCGTCGATCTCCATCTGCAACTCGAGAAGGAGCAGGAGGCGGTGGTGAGTAACGCCCCCTGAGACCACCGACGCACTCCAACTAACGCTCTATCGTCCAGGTCAACCGCCTCACTCGTGAACTCACTGTCCTTCGGCAGGCCCAGAACGCTTCGGTCGTTTCCAACACCTCATCCACCTCGGCAAGTGCCTCGGGTACTGAGCCCGGGCAGTGGGGTGAGACCTCGCAACCTAGCCTAGGCACCAACCACTACCAACCCATCCGCCACAACCGCACCTCCTCGAATACTAGCGCTCGCAGCTTTACCGCCCACGCCGGCTCCGTCTCGACCGCTTCGCTGGCAGGTCTATCCTCGCCCGCCCCGGTCCGGCCCTCGGCCCAACCGCCCATCGCAATCGGGGGCGTGTCCCTCAGCAGGCAGAACAGCAGCGCCTCGCGCCGCAGCAGGACCGGGTCCCCGTCCCCAGCTTCCCACTCCATGTCGGGCAGCTACACGCACCACTACGCCAGCGAGCCGGGATCTCTTCCGGGGTACTTCAACGCGCGGATGCCCATGCGCTCGCAGTCGGGGACCAGCACCTCGGCGTTGGCCACGCCAGTCTCTACAGCTACGACTGCAACCACCACCACCACGAGCGAACTGTCGCCTGGCATCCTGCCCGCCACACCCCGGTACGAGGAAACGGCGCTTCGCCGAGCCGAGCTGGAGGAGGCCAAGCGGGAGAATGACGCGCTGCGGCGCCGGGTGCGGGAGCTGGAGCGGCTGGTGAGAGATGCGGCCGCACTGAAGCAAGGGGGCCGAACAGAAGGCGAGAGGCCGAGGGCCGTCAGCGCCATGAGCTCATCGGGGAGCGCCATTGGCGTGGGTGTGCCCGAGGAGGAACTGAGAGTCGGCGAGAGCGCCGCGAGCGGTGGATTTGGGAGGGGAAGGGGCCGCGGCAGGGACTGAGCCAAGGGCCGGTCCCCCCCATTTCCGACCTTGTCTTTCCTTCGTTTTCCTTGGCTGCCTTTCCTGGATTCTTTATTTTGGCTTTCCCTTTTTCCGAGCCTAGGATGCCCTAGGATGTTTTTTCATCTCCCCTCCCTCGAGGTATCTTGGTTATCGCTCTCCTAATTCGTGTTGGGTGCTCATGTGGCCCCTTTCTGGCGTCTTTGAGTTGGGAAAATCGCAGGGGTTTGGGCGTTCTTGCTTCTTTCTGGGTTTCATTGGGACTTTCATTCTCCACTCGCTGCGGCTTTCATTGGACTAGGATATTACTGGCGAACAGGACAGTGTGGATGGATATGCACTTTTGTTTCTTGCTGTAGCTACCTAGTGCCAGGTCTCGGTACTGTAGCCTTCCCCGCCAAGTGCCAACCAACACCCTTAGGTATTTTCAACTGAGCAAGTCCCGTGTTTGTATTTGAGATGCTTATGAGCAAGAGTGAATTGAGGGTGCTATGAAACAGTTATTGGTCTTCAATAGCGTGGTGGAGGTTGATGCTAGGTAGCCCGGTCATGCGGAATGCCAGTATATCAGTGCGTGCATTGTATTCCTTTCCCAATGAATCATTCTGTCCTTAAGCGCTCCCGCAGATAGAGGAGGGGGTTATCCTAGCGACACAGGTAGGTGCAAGCGTGAGGGGGACCTTTCGCACGACGAACCACCAAGCCCTCGCAAGACAAGAAAGCCGACACAGGCACAGTTCAAAACTCAACAACAGACGCGATTAACTGTGACGTTTCTCTCGCAGGTACGGTTCGTTGCGCCTGCGCCGCCGACGTAGCAATACCTGGTAGTATGCGCTGCGCTCCCAGATGTAGCCCGGTACTCGGTATGTGGGCCACCCCCATATATGCGAGCCAACAGCCCCAATCGCAGTTCGGGTATGTACATACTCGCAGGCAACCCTCAACACCATCAATTCGCACACACAGGGCGGGCGACCAACTATCAACAACTTCAGTTTGATGCACTCGCAGGCGCAGTTGCAGGCACAGGGCTTGCATGGCTTGCATGGCTGGCAGAGACGGTAGTTAGGCGGTGCGGGCCAACTTCCTTTCAATATGAGCGATTCAGCCGGAGCTATTGAGCAAAGCAGTTCATTGGTTGTGTGGCGCAATGGCTAGCGCATTACTTTCCGGTTATCACCAGCTGGTAAAGGTTCTGGGTTCGAATCCCAGCATGATCGAAGTGGTCGCCAGGGCGGCGAAAATTGATATTTTTGACGGCGGATGACCCACCCCCTTTTTTTCAACCCCTGTGTTTTTTGGGTCGACAGCGGGTCAAGGGGTCGCACCGTTTTCTGGAAAGAGATGCCAACACAAAGTGATTTACAAAGAGGGAGCTCCGAGGCTCTTTTATTAAGAGCGAGAAGCCACAGCTGCAAAACCGTCCTGCGGCATTCCGAGGACATTTGTTGGAAACCTGCAGCCACAAGGCACGATGATTGCACTGGAAAGGGTGATTTGAGCAGTGGTTGGTCAGAACAGCGATTCTGGCCAGTTGTGTGTGTGGGTAAAGTGGAGGGATCCTGTTAGCTATAGCTCCAATTGGTACGGCACATCGCAATACACAACTCCGTCGGACGGCATCACCAATGTGGTCGGTTACTTAACGGTCTCGGATCTGACGCTACGGCCCGAGGCGCCGGCGCCGCAGTTCGCTGCCGTATGGGTTGGGATTGACGGGGCCGAGTGCAACTCGACGCTGTGACAAGCGGGGGTGGCGACAATCGCTTTGTCTCCTTTGTTCATTGTTTGGTCATTTCCACCCAGATACCTTCAAATTCACGAAAACCTTTGTTGCCCTAGTTCACCAATTCCGTTTCTGAGGCGGAACGCTCTCGAAACTTCTGCCCATATCACATCGAGACTCTGCTCCATAGGAAACTTCTTGTGAAGTCCCGCATTCAATTGAAAACGAGTTGTGCTTGGCTGATTGAACAACGGGTGACTTCCAAAAACAACAAAACCATTGCAAACTAGGATGTTGCCAAACTTTACTTGGCTATACCGTTTCTGATATAGTAGGTCCTACTTATAACCTTCGCTCTAACGTTGACATTAGAACCTATGCTAGCTAGTCTACTTTCATCGCTACCTAGGTTTGGACACTTCAATATCTACCGTCATCCCAGTCTGAATTGCCGGTTTTGTTAGTAACCAGTTGACATGACTCTTGTGTTTTGTTAGGCCATCGTTGTCTCAGCTGAACAATGATTTGTTCAGCGCTCTTTGTCGGGCACTGTCGATACATCTTATCCCAACCGGTATATCTCGCCTGTTCTCCCACCATTCCAGTTCCTATATATATGGTCCCTTTCAACCGCCGCGACAGCACAGCTAAGTTCTCTTTAAAAAGACGAAGTCTCCGGCGAGCTCATTTCCACGTATCATCCAGGGTTTCTGCGTCTTCTCGGTAGCTACCTCAACTACTAACACAGACGCTGATACCATTCTACAACCACAACACGACGATTTGCCAGTCACAATGGTTCGCCACTTTGATGCTCTCGTTGCGTATCTCCGCGACCATGACTGGGTGCCCAACCCTAAACATGCTAGTGAGGATCCGATCTTGGGAATTAACACTTTTCTCAACGGCCTTGTCGGCTTAGGCATCGCGCTCTCCCCTGAAGGAAACACTGGGCTTGCCCAGAGAACAAGAAAGATCACGTTCGAGCTTGACATGCCCGATGCCCCCAGGTCATCCTCCGGAATCCAACTGCCGAAGCCCATGCATAATCGCAACAAGCCCGTCGAGGCCGTCACCACCAAGACATTTTCCGGCAGTCCATACGCCAGACTAGCGGTGCCCTGGCCCGGGCCAGCTGAAACATTCTCCTTGCCAGTAGAATGGTGCGGCATCATCCCCGTCCTCGACCACGAAGTCATGCGGTACGTCGCCGCCCATTGCGCACCGTGGTGGTGGATGTGGAACCCCGTCCCACTCTCCCCCGAGCACCAAAGCTGGTACACCAACCACATCTACCAGGCCATGAACCTCTCGGCCAAGCTCTCCGCCCTCCGCGGCCACAACTTCCTCATCACCAAGGCCCTCAGCACCTTCACCACCGTCCTGGCCAGTGCCGCCGCCGCAGCGGTCCCCCTGGCCCAACAAAGACCCAGCAACTACCCACACACGGCCTCCACCCGCGATTTCAATCAAATCATCCTCATCCACGAAACCCAAAAACGGCTCCTCGCCACAATGGAACTGGTCCTGCACCACAGCCAAGAAATCCGCCGCCTAATCCACCTCATCCAAACCCTCCTCCACCAACTCCTCACCAACCTCCCAGCCTCATCCCCCCCACCCCCACCCGACGCGGGAGAAGCAAAAGGAGGAGGCCCTGTATTAACATCCCCCATCCAAACCCTCACCACCCAAGCCCCGGCCCTCCTCCACGCCCTAGCGGCCCTCGACACCGGCGTCGACCGCTTCGCGCACGGCATGCGCATCGACACGGCCCAGCTCCTGTTTGCGGCGCACACGGCGCTCGAGGAGGGGATGCTGTTGCGGGGTCCTCCTCCTCCTCCTCCTCCTCCTTTTCTTGCTGCTGCTGCTGCTGCGGCTGCTCACAAGAGGGCGGTGAGGGAACAACAGCAGCAGATGATTTTGACGATGGGGTTGTCGTTGAAGATGGATCTGCAGCGGGTGAGGAGGTGGTATGCCGAGGTTTTTACCACGCGGGCGAGCCTGGCCGGGGTGCGGCCGGATGGGCAGCTAGCTGGGCAGCGCGGGGAAGAGGCGTGGGAGAAGGTGCGGCGGATGGGGAGGTGGTTTGTTAAAGCGGAGGGCATGTATGGCGGGTGGTGTGTTGTGGTGGGGGGGTTGATGGGGGGGGTGAGGGAGATGACGAGGCGGGTTTGATTACCTGCCTACAGGTATGTACCTGGGTTTTGGGGAGATCATGGATATTTATGATTAGAGAAGAGTCGGACTCTGCTTTTGGATTTCATTAAGCATTGAGGTAAAACTATGGATTAGACTTGGGCTTGGACTTGGGTTGATAGGCCATAGATGGAAAGATGAAAGATAGACAGCTGGCTTTTGCGGTTTGCTAGAAAATGAGGACATGTGTGTGTGTGTGTGTTCCATTTAACGTCCGGGGCATGGCCAAAGGCCATGCCAGAATGCCTCATGACATGTTGGGACGTGCTGAGCTAGGTCCTACATACAAAGTAATGCCCATACAGCAACTCAAGCGCGGTGCGCATTCCGACGATGTAACTATCGCCTGGTGATGCTGTTGCCCCAACTCCATATATGGGGTATACAGCTGTATATCCAACCCTAAACCAATATACCGTCTCCCTCCCGGATTCCCGCCTTTCGACCTCAAGGTTTCCCACTTACGCTTCGGAGCGCTCTCAAGATCGACGGTCGACTGGGAAACTACCCGGCGGTAGAAAATGAGGACATGGATATATGGAAGTACATCGATGATGGAAGGTTATGTAAACTTTATAGTAGCAATGACCAATGAGTGAAGTGGCCCGAGTTGGTCGAAAGTATTATGGACGATTGGACGAGCGAGGAGAGATCATACAAGGGGGAGAAATGTATTAACTGAAACCCAATCCTCGTGCGATTTAATGCGAACCAGAGTACAGACGAGAGGGCACTATAATACTAGTAACGTAAGGGATAGCTTATATCTTAACTACTAGTAGGTAGTAGTAGTGTTGTTCGTGATATGCCGACTATTTCGGTTATGCGCTGTCTACCGTATAGATATGTTTGTGAAAATTGTAGATGCCTTGTTTTCGCTCGAAGAACAAGAAGTTGAGAGGAGATGCGGTGGCAGGAGAAGGAAAAGGAAATGCGGTGACAGGAGAAGGAGAAGGAAAAGGAAATGCGGCGAGAGTTTAATCTCCACACAACATACCGCTACTTTGAGTCAGAAGATGACGAATCACGAAATTTGTTGAGAGGCCAACACTCGTATCAACGGAATAGTCCGATTGGACAAGAAAGCAGGGGGTTGGGCTGTCTGTGTTGACGATTAATTATATTTGTGTTGTCAAGTGCGCCTCGAGGGCGCTTACAAGGCACCCTAGCAACTTGTGGCGTACAGGTCGAACGGTGCTTCATACGGTCTAACACTGTACGAGTGCTTGCGCAATACCTCACCACAGGCCCAAGGACCTGTTCAGTAAGGTGTTGGATTCGCTGCACTCAAGGAGGACTTGGAATTGAAGTTCTATTAATCACAGAGTGTGATGATGAAAACTCGAGGGAAATGGGAGAACGGATAATGCGGAAGCTCCGCGTGCCGGATGCCAAATAGTATTTACTCTGTCATAGTTCTGTCGGGGACATTATTAGCAAAAACACAGTGCCCAAAGATTCTTGCCCTGTAAGCCTCGTCGGGGAGATTCAGCCCGAAGGGGTCTGACCGTCGGACAGGAAGGCCGCCCAGAGAGAGAGAGCCTTGGGGAATCTGAAACAAAACTCGAAGATTTGTGGGTGTGAATGAGAATTCTGGATGCTGCCGATAGACAAACTGACAGAATCCGTTTCCTGGAACTCGCTCTTGAGATGGTCTATTGGCCTCCAGGGGCGCTGGGTGAAACACAAGCTGTCTTGCCGCTGCAAGATGAGTGTGCCTCAGCGGTTTCCACCAGTAGGCCTCATTTTCTTGGCGGTTAACTACGGCTGTCTGAGCTCTGCGCAACACTATTCTGCCTTCACACCAGCTGATAGCCAAGACAGCCGAGCGGCCGTTGGCCTGGAGGATCTGCAAACCTGCTTTAGTACCGAGGTGACACCCCCCGGGCATGACAGGCACCGCGGCCGTAGGTCCAGAATGCCACACATGGCTGACCAGACCAGAAGATGCAGTCAAGTCCTTACCAGTGGCCGGCCAGGAGTTCCCGAGTCCTTGGTCCTTTTGTCGTGGCCCTTACACCGCTTGAGTTTTCTGGGGCTTCTTTGCAAGTTAGCTCGGCGCCCCAGCTATCCGATTCTTCATCATTCTGCTTCGTTGTTTCTTATTTCCGGCTCTCCGCCCTTTTCTTCACTCTCCTCTTGGCCCATTGTCTATATAAACGAGTCCCAGTGCGACCCTCTTCCTGTCCAGTCCCTCGCTGTCTCTCAGCTTCGACTCAGCCGTCCTCGAACCCCCGATTTCCACTTGACATCACACCATGAGCCAGTCAGACAACCAAGAAACGCCTAGCAAGGTCAAAACTTTGCTCCTCCGGTACCAAGTCCTAAAGAAGGAAGTGGAACACTTCTGGCCCGCCATCCTTGCCGAGGAAGTCAAGGTTGGAAAAGACAAAGTCGTTGCAGTCACAAAACAGGCCATCGATGGTCTGACGGCTATTACTCTGGCTGCTGCGGACAAGCACCGGGCCGAAGGACTTCCCGGCAAGAGCCCTACCGTGGAGGATCTGACCGGGGAGCTTGTTGGGGAGATCATCAAATACCTGCAGGAGACATATGGTCCCATCATTCCGCCCGTTGTCTTGGACCCCGAGCCGATCGTCATCGGCTCGGACACCGACGACGACGCCGGGAGAGAGGCCGACCATCATGGCGGTAGAGGCCGTATCTTGCGGGCAAAACGGACCCACGACAGCGGACTCGACGCACCCTGTTCCCGGCCCAAGAGAACGCGGCGCACTCACTGTCACGATGGTACTTCTGGCCCCGATGCTGTGGAAATTGAGAAGCTCCGCAAGGCCGTATGTCTCTTTCTCCATGTCACCCATGCTCTCCATCACCTCTCCGCAAAGGAATGTTTCCCCTTACTGACACCCTTCGTCTTCCACAGAACTACATTCCCATTGTAGATATGGGCATCGTCGAGAACAAGGACTTTGTCTTCCCGTACCCTGCCGTGGGACCTGGCTACTTCGTCCTTTGGTGCGCCCGTGCCCGGTTCAAGCATCGATTCACAGAAGACCCGTTTCTCGACAACCGTGCGATCAAGCACTTCGAGCGCGTGGCCCCAGATAGCAAGTGCCACAAGAGGGATGACGCCAAAACTTACAAGCCCGAGGACGGCGAGGAGTTGGTACGAAAGTTTGGTTGGAGAGGTAAGTCCAGTTTTTCTCCAGCAAAGCTACCCAGGTGCTTAATACTTTCGCCTAACCGTTAGTAGTTGTCAACTCAAACGGCGGCAATGTCGAAAGCGACTGGGTCGAAGCGAACAACGCGCGTCTTGCCGAAGAGATGGAGGAGGGGTTGATTGACTCCAGAAGGTTGGCCGAGTCCAAGAAGTTGGCCGAATCCAGGGCGAAGGAAAAGCAGAGTGCATCCACGATGCCTCCGGTAAGGTTTTCACCCGCCCACAGGAGGATGGGGGAACCTGCGGCTGCTATCTGGCCTGAACCCGCGGCCGCCGCCGGACCCGAGGCCACGCAGGCCACGCAGGCCGTCGACGTTGGCAATGTCGACCTGACCCAGCAGGAGGAGGATTTCGAGGCAATGATGGTATGTCCTTCCTCTCCCACTCTTCTTTTCCATATCTAGGTATGTACCTAGGTGGTTGCTCCCCCCTTCCCGGCCCCTAGTCCCCGGCCCCCAGCTCCTTCGCGTATAGGCCTTCAACTACAACCACCACCCCCACCTTGGACAAACATGGAGTTGCCTATTACTATACAGGACTACCTAACACTCCACCCCTTCTCTCCTTCACCCACCTTCGCACATCAAGACAAAATTCCTAACCTTTCAGTGCCTTGGCACAAGACCCGAGTCGTCAGCGACATCCTCCTTGAAGAACAATAGGCACCGCAAGGACAAGTCAAGTGCCCGTCCGTTTACAATACGACCTACCTTCTCTACAATATTGGTAGTCAGGGACAACACACAAGCCAAGGTCAACCGTTCCGATACATACAAACCTCAAGACAACATCGGATAAAAAAAGAATGCACAACAAAAGATGGAAAAAGAAAATGGTTGGGACTAGTAGGGCGTGAGAGAGAAAAACCGGTGTGGTCTATTATATCTAGAGGCCTCTAACGTTATATCTATTATCATATTAATTGTCGATTTCCGTCGAAATAAACCTTTACTTCTATTATTCCTCCTACAAGTCAGGGCAACAACAGACCAATCAATTGTGTTAGTGGCAACCTCTCGATCTTATGTAAACCCCAAGGGCTTTTAGTCTTTACAGCTATGAGCTACATTGGCTTCCGTGCTTCTACTAAGTACCTATATGCACGTTACGCTACAATCCTTGTAACCTGGGGTGCAAGCTATTCCCAGGGAGCACTGCGGTATACCCCCGGGTTTCTAGGTGCGCCCATATGTTTATCTGTTTGTTTGCCCGGCTTACAGGGGGGTATCATCATAGAGACATAGCACCGTTAGAGTGGAACTAATAGTAGTTAAACATTTTTTAGCGCAAGCAGATTTGCCCACCCGCCCACCCCCATCCATAAAACTCCTTGCGAAAAACATCCTCAGACACCATTCCAGCCAGCCAGTCCATCTCCAAAAACCCCCAAGGTTCAGTTGATTTCCCATACTCATCCATTACATAAGACATCCATTACATAAGATAGCTTTGACCCCCTCCCCTTCAAATACCTCCCTCACCTCACTCCCCTCACACTAACCCCTCCCCCCCCAATTCCCACTCCCACCACTCCCACCACCACCGGCCTCCCTAACCTCAAAAACCCCAATCCCGCCCTCGGCATCCCCAACAAACAAAAACCCACCATCCGCCGAGAAGCACATCTCCGTCACCCGACTCAGATCCCCAAGCGCGCCCTGCATCATGCCCTCCCCGCCCCCGGCGGTACCCATCAGCCCAGCCTCCGGGTCAGGCCAGCACCACAGCTGGCGGCCCGTCATGGCATCCAACACGGCCAGACACCCGCGGGCGCCGCTCTCGACGCCGCTGGCGTCGCAGTAGGCGACGAAGCGGCAGTCGGGCGACACGCACGACGTGGCGTTGGGGATGCGGAACGTCTTGGTGGACGAGGCCGAAAAGTCCCACACCAGCACGTGCCGGTGGTGGACCGTCGCGGGCGCCAGGTTGAAGCCGCCGCCGCGGGCGCCCGCGCGGTCGGCGGGGATGGGGATGGCGCGGTACGAGGCCGGGATCCAGATGGACACGGCGACCGAGCCGTACGTGGCCAGTCCCGAGGGCAGGGCCGTGTCGAGCTCGGCGTGCTGCCAGGGCGCGACGACCTTGTAGGGGGTGTTGGCGGGCGCGCCGTCGTGGATCTCCCAGGCCGTGAGCAGGGTTTCGCGTTCCGGTGGGGGGTGGCCCGGGCGCGGTGGGCGCGGGCCGGACGCGGTGACGAGGAGGGGCCCCGTGGCGGAGAAGGCGAGTTCGGGGAATTTGGGGAGGAGCGGGAGGTTGGCTTTGCGGAATTCGATGGAGCGGGATTTTTTAAAGGGCTTTTTGGAGTGGCGGGTGGCGCTGTACAGGTCGAGCGTGTCGGCGTCGCCGTTGTAGGTCACGAGCGGGCACCAGCCGGTTTCCATAACGTTGGAGCGCACGGCGGCCCAGCGGTTGGCGTCGTCCATGGTCTGGAGGCGCTTCTTTTTGCCCCAGTCCCAGATTTCTAGGCTGTCGCCGAAGCCGGCGGCGATGGCGATTAGGTTGGAGGGTTCCGACAGGATGGCGTGGCTGCGGACAAAGTACTCGCGCGAGCGGGGCTGGGCGGTGGTGTAGCAGTTGATTTTGAGGTTGTTTTGCACCTCGCCGCTGCCGACGGACCATATCCGGATGATGTTGTTGCCATGTTTGCTGGCGAGTGTTGCCGAGGTGGTCGAGATGTCAAAAAAGTAGACGGACGGTTCTTTGAGGGGTTTCTCGTTGGACGCCACAAGCTGTTTCCACGGTACCAGGTTGACAAGCGAGGAGGCGTGCTGCGGTTGCATCGGCTGAGGTGGTCGTGCACGGAACTCGCCAAGCATCGCTGGCGGCGGTACCAGGGCGGCGGGAGGTGACGGCGCAGCACTGCCGGCTGTGGATACGCGCTCGAGCGTACTTCCCCTCGACGACTGCGAATAACGGGAGGTGTCGCCGGATAATGCGTCCAATTCGTCTAGCGATGCCTGTGACGAAGCGCGGCGCGAGGTCTGGCGGGCAAGAGTCGGGAGCGGGGGGAGCGGCTTGGTCGGCTTGGGGGCTTGCGGGTACAGGCTGTAGCCAACCGACGAGCCCCGGGACGGGCGTCTCTCGGAAGCGTACGAATCTTTTCGGTGGAACTGGGGTCTCGGGGTGCCGGAAGGGTGCAGCGGCGATGTGGTGTTGGGTCGCTGTCCGAGTTCGTACGTCGGCACACGGTAGACGTCGTCTTGTCCAAGATACCTCGGCGAGTCAGGAGTTCGCGGCACCGGCATCCCGCCCGACGGAATTCTGCGGCGCCCATCGTAACGTTCGTCCATTGATGATAGCGAGGGCGCATGCCGCGACAGACTGGACCCCCCCGAGCTCAGACGGCTTAGCTTTTCTCTATTTTGAGTGGTCAGCGGTTGCACTGTGCTGTGCTGTGCTGTGCGCGGCGCCGTTGGCCGCAGTGTTCCGGGTTTCAAGCTTACGCCATATCGTCCAGGTCGTCTGCCGTGCGAGTATACGGCTCCATATTTTCGGTCGCTGGTAGGTATGGTGTAGAGTGTCTGGGGCTAAAAAAACAAATCGACTTGGTGGCCGTTTGAGTTTGAGAATCGAGTCCGGGGGTCTTCGAGGATCGACACGCAAACAACTGCGGGATCAGCGGTAAGGCGAGGGGTACCTTGCTGTACTCGTTCCTTGAAAAGCTTGGGACCTTCCAGTTTTGGTACGGTTCAGTGATTTTTGTGAGACAAAGGCGTGCGGGAAGCCACGAGGACGGGCGCAGGCACGCGAGAACAAAGAGCCGCAGTACGAATAGGACGGCAGCCTCGCGTGGCAATGAGGGGGGGGGGGGGTAGGTCACTTGTATTGTCGCAGTTGCGACCGGTTGCTGCTGGTCGCTGCTGGTTGCTGCTGTCTGTGGGTTCCATGGTTGGTCACTGCTGCCGTCCCCTCATTTTGCAGCTTTCAGGCTAGAGCAGGCCGACAGCCAATAATTGAGAGCCGGGCTCAAGCCGGGGCGAGGGTGTCCCTCCCCCCTGCCCCTTTCCTCCGCAGCCAGTCAGGGGCCAGCGGTGCCCAGCACAGGCCAAGCACAGGGGACCCCTGGCCCATGATCGCTTGGCGGTACCCAACCCGGTGCGAAGGTACCAACCCGGTATCCTCCCCGGTGGAGCGGCGGGGCGCCTCGACTCGATAGCCTCTGTCTCTGATCTCACTCATCTCAGCTCTCTGCATCCGATTCTGACTGTCTCCAATCGTCGGGTTTCATCGCTGCGCACTCCGCCTGCTTCTCCCTTCCGCCTCGGGCAATATTTGTGTGCTTCTTTTCTTACGGGTATGTACCGCTTCGGGCTTTGTTTCCTGGCTGAACGTTCGTTTTTGATGGTCTAGCCAATGCTTCAGGAGCGGTGAAATAGACTGCAGTCAGCTTCGCATGGAGTGCTGTTGCGCTGACGCATTCGGCACCCCGAACACAACCCGGTCTCCCAACAATGCCAACACGGGCAGTGCAGTCAGTGCTCTTTCTGTCTTGAAACCAACCCAAAGTTCGCATTCGCTTCGTCGTGGCTGCAGAGCTGTAGCCGACTGTGGTAGCCGGCCCGAAGCATGCAACCCTTTTGCGTGCGGCTGCCTTCCCAGGTTTCGCCGCTTCGCCAGGTTTGGATTTTCCCGGTGATGCTAACCTCAAAGCAGACTGGACCTTGCAGATGGCAACTGAAAGCCACGTTTCCTGCACGCCATGCAGCCAGCCGAACGAAGCCTTCAGTTTTCGCTTAACTCCCGCCAGACACGGCGATCCTGTAACGTGCGGCCGGACGCATCCCCGGAACCACGTCGGCGGCTTTCGACTGGTGTGGCGCTGGAGTCTGGGGGATCGCCAGCCTGGTTGTGAGTGAGTTACTTCGTAGGGCAGCGGAGATCCCATCACGATGGAGACAAAAAACAGTACGGATACGGAGCACTTTTCCCCTCATCACACTTCCAGGTTCACCCTTTTGCGTCCTCGGTGTCCCAACCCCACTGCCAATAACTATCGACCCAGCTAAGGGCTAAATTACCCCAAGACTCCACCTCAATCCCATCTCGGTGGGAATGTAACGCTGCCCCCGCCGCTCGGGGCTCTAACCCAAGCCAGCCAGGCGCCGACACCATCTTTGGCTTGCATGTGTTGCATGTGTTGGGCCGGTGTTTGGTGAAGCGAGGTTTGCCGATCCCGAGGATATCAAAGTTAATATCTGTTGGTGCGCCCGCTGCTGACGCGATCAAGTTTTTGCCCCTCAGCCATGGTACGCGGACGTCGCACAGCAGCCCGTGGTGTCTGCACGGGCGCGCAGATGAATGGCTGTGCATCTTTATGCCGCAGCATCGCCAGGCGGGAGGGATCATCCACTTTTCAGGGCGTCTTCCTCCGTATTCCTCACCAACACGAAGTAGGTATTCGTTAAACAACTCCCCGCCCAGAGACGAGCTAACTAACTTGTGCAGCGTTCTAGCCCAGCGCAGTCTGTGCCCCCCGGAACTCTCGGGCTGCCGCCGGATTGCCGACTTGGTGCCATCCTTAGGCCCGTGCGGGTGTGCTTGGCTAGCCTCGGTCGGCACATCAACCCGGACCGTCACCCCTCTTATATTTGGGTCACCCTCAGGACAGATGTTTGGTGAGCATTGCGAGAGCCTGTCGGCAGGCCAGCTTGCGTATCCCCAACATGCAACGGGAGCCGTCTAGGCTCCGAGACGAATAACACTCACTCACCCTAGGTACGCAATGACCCAAGACAAGTAATTAATAGAGACGGCCCCGTCAATCACAACCTCGGTCGTACTACTAGAGTATATATGACAGCACTCGCGGCGCAACACAAGATAAACCCCAATCCAGCTTGCAAATGTCGTATACTCGAGACAACAACCATCCAGGCGACGGTAAGTAGGGCAATGGGGATGAGCACAAACGGGACTTTGATGATAGGCCGATCCGGATCATCGTTCCCTGCGTTGGCTTTCCAACCGAGTCGCAAAGACAAAAGTCCTATGAGGGTGAGGAAAACCACCGCGTATTCGACAATGCCTAGGTAGTAGAAGCGTCAGCTCGGCCCCTGTCATTGATGGTCGGTACATCTTACCCATGAAGGAAATCAAAGAGCTAATGTCTCCAGCTAGGACAAAGGCGGATGCGAGCAGAGAGTTGAAGAGGATTGCGGATCTGGATATCGTCAGCACAGCTGTAATGTGTCATGTAGTTCATTCGGACCGCGGGTTTCTGACAATGGGATGCTTCCGTCTCCGAGCCTCGCCGGGCGCCCGAGAAAGCCAAAGATGGACTGAGCTGGTTGCACCTCTAGCAAGCTATTGCCGTCACTTTCATCATGTTCGTCGCTCACGTTCGCAACCGTCTTCATTAGCAGCGGGAGGTATCCCCGCTCCGCAGCCGCTTGTGTCAAACGTCCGGCCGCGAAGGTCTTGACATTGAGAGTTCCGAGGCTGGAGAGACATATGGCTACCGCGTAGATGATGCTACCAGCACGACCAAGAAAATATTCGCTGAAAGTCTGGGTGAAGGGTATCTATCATCAGCAGGCGGTCGTTGGAGAAGGGAGGGAGGGTTGCAATAGTACCAAGCCAACGGCCGTGGAGCGAGCAACCTCGTCGAACGACAGAGCGGAGAAATACGCCACGTTGGCAAAAAGCGTGAAGGCCAGAACGATGACCATGGACATATTGATGACGCGCGGAACGTTTCGGCTCGGATTCTGCAGATCGCCGCCGACAAAGCTCAGCTGATGCGCATCTGCGTTAGCTCGGCCGATCTTTGCGTGTGTCTCTCTACCTAGGTGTGGCGACGTACCACTTCCCAGCCAGAGTATGCCCACATGGCCGCTACGAGTCCATCCGTGTAGCTGCCCGAGTCCGCCTGCGCAGGGGGCTCTCGCGGCGCGTCGACACCAGGCGGCGGTGACAGGCTTGGAAAGAGCAGGACAGCAAAGCCCATAACGATGACAAAGCCGACACTGATGATTTTGCAAGCCAGCAGAATCTTGGTAGAGACATTACTCAGCCGGTTGCCCGTGCAATTCACCGCGGTAACGAGCGCGATGACGCCCAGGGCAACCAGGCTGCGGAACTCAAATTCCGCCGCGCCGCAGACATAGTCGGCGATAAACAGCGCGAGGATGGCAGCCGAGCACGGCTTGATGCCAAAGATGCACCCCCACGAGGCCATGAAGCCGAGCAGGTCGCCGAAGCAGTGGGCCACGTATTCCTGGGGCCCGCCGTTGACGGGCAGGCGCGTGCCCATCTCGCTGTAGCACGCCGCGCACGCCCAGGCCAGCAGGCCGCCGACGGTCCATACGACCAGTGCGGGCAGCTCGGAGCTGGTGTTTCGTGCGACTAGCGCTGGCGAGATGAAAATGCCCGATCCGATCTGGATTCCGATGGTGAGGGCTAAGCCGTCCCAGAAGTTGAGCAGCCGTTTCTTGATCGCGGTCGAGTTTGCATGGTGTTTTCCTTGGGGGGACAGCGGCGAAAGGGCATCATCGGTGAGGAGCGGGGTTGTCACTGAAGATGCCATGACTAGATGTTCGAGGCTGTTGTTGGCAACAACGACTACGGTTGATCATCGACGGCTTGATGTCGGACTTGCAAACGCGCGAGTTATTGACAGGAGTGGAGATTAGATTATCTAGATAAGATTGATAAGGGCTTGCTTGGCTCTTAAGCTCCGTCCGTCATCAGCCGACAAGTCCCGAAAGAACTGTTAGCGCCAAAACCTAGTTTCGTGTTTGACTCTCTGTTCCTTTTCCTCCCAGAAGTCGCTTGCTATGTTGCGTCTTGGATAATCACTATAATGCGGGTAATGAACGACAGGACTTCAATATTAAAGTTGCGTCGACAGAACTCCCTCAGGATGCATGCAGCCTAGATACTTCCGTGCTTAATTTTCTTTCTCGATGCAGGTCCAACTGTTTTGCAATCTATGAGACAGATGATCAGTCGCTACCTCTTCCGAAATGGAAAATGCCGTAAACAGGACAATGGAACAACAACTTGAACCATTTCCCCACAACGAGGAAGGCGGCATTTTGGTTTGAAATCCACCCCAAAGCAAGGCCTTGTAAAATGACTGCGACGAACTGTTATGTCATGGCGCAGCATTATCCAGGCGCTCGGTTGAGATGACGTTCACGTGGTGCCCGCTTGCATGACACCGCGGCGTAACTTCATGCATATGCGCACGTTCTGAACACAATAGCAGCAGAATGCGCTCACCTAAACTCAAGAACAACAGGGTTCCTATGGGGTTGACTCCCCCAAAATAGAAAAGTCTATGGAAGTCAAGTGACCAAGATATTTGGTAGCGCGCCCCCTAGGTGGCTGCCTGCCTGAGGTACCTAGTGCTCGCACGGGGACACCAGAACACAACAACAACAACTACTTGGTCAGCTGTTAAATAAATAAACGGGGATAGCACCGGACGCTGTGACTTCGATGACACCGGAGCACGGAGGTTCTGGCATCACGGTCAGCATTTGAAGTCCTGGCATCAACCGACCCACCTTGTTTTTCCGTCCCACCTTGGGTATGTCATTATATCGTATCAAACGATAACATGGGCTCAAAACAAATACCAGGCCCCCGTTGATGCTCGTCCACACCCCTCGCGGCTCCGCACCTCACAGCCACCGCTCGTCAATATAAATACCAGCCCCCGGTCACCCTCGCCGCGACTGACCAAACTTCTTCAGCACCGACACAACTTCCCCTGCCACAAGTTTCGACCATGTGCTTCAAAGTACCCTGCCTATCCAAAACCCGTCGCGCCACGGCCGCTGCCGTGGGCGAGAAACACGAGATGATGGACGAGAAAAACGCCAACCTCGAGGAAGACGAGGACTATGACGAGGAGATTCCGCCCGCCCACGGCGACGCCAGGAAGCACGACCGGAAGCGCAAAAGCAAAGGCGACTACTTCCGCAGGATGGCCGACCAGTATCTCCACGATGTATCGGCGGCGGCGGCGGCGGGGCGCGCCCCGCCGCCGCCTCCGTTCGCCCTCCTCGGCGACAACGCCCGGGAACAGATCCTTGTCGTGCTGCTCGACGCGACGGCCACCAAGCTGGACAACCTCGAGAGCGAGGCCAACCACAGGATCCACGGGCTCTGGATGCTCAACCGCGGCGGCAAGCCTTTGGCCAAGGTGGAGTTTCAGCTGCATGTCGAGTTTGTGGTGGCCCAGTTTCGGGAGACCAAGAATGAGATTTGTAAGTGTCGGTCCGATTCTTTGGTTTTTTTTCCTTTTTTGGAAATAAATATCTGTTGTTTGTCACCTTGACGGCTGCTGTTACTGACTAATGACTAACTTGACCCGTAGATAAAAAGCTCGCCTGGGAACACGGGGAGATGCGGGCCACGGAAGTATTTGACATACTCAAAGTCAACGAACGCTTGCCCAAAGACTACCTCCAGATCCTCACCGAGAATGAGGACTATCCCGAGCCAGATCACTTGTTGGAGATGCTCGAAGACATGTGTGACGCAAAGGAGAAGTCGGAAGCCGCACAGGAGGAGTTAGGAGTCGCACAGGAGGAGTCGGAACCCGCACAGGAGGAGTCGGAACCCGCACAGGAGGAGTCGGAACCCGCACAGGAGAAGCCGGAACCCGCACAGGAGAAGTGGGATTTCGTTGATTGGGACGGGGAGACACGTGTGGGACGGGATAAGGAAAGGAGTGAGGGTGGCTCCGAGGCACATGTTGACTGGGCCGAGGATGATTTGGAGATGCGCTTTGATTGGGGGGAGGGGACTTCAGAGGCACTCACTGACCGGAGCGAGGATGATTTTGAGGAACTGGTACTAGTAGTTGTGTCATCGTCATCCACTTTATGAGCCTCGTTTGGGTGTCGGGAGGGAAGTAATGGAGTTTAGGTTGGGGATACGTCAACTTGATAGAGTTCAAACTGGTTGGTGCCTTACAATCTCATATCGTTAATATTGATCATGGATAGACGTGGTGTTATCTGTACCCCGACTTAGATGAGTCGAAACAGCTCTGCCTAGAATTAGGGGTGATGGTTGTTTCAGCCGAGACATTCTTCGCTAGTAAAATGATCATCGAGAGTATCTATGATCGGAGAAGCAAGGATAATCAAACGGTCCCGATCAGGTTCTACCATCAAACTTGAAGAGGTTGCGGAAAACTCCTGCTACGTTGTCCTAGAGAACGAACCATAAGTACCCCCCATAGGCCATTGTTCTCCCATCCGCATCTTCAGACCGTCGCTAGGTCTTATGGCAAGAACAAATTCCCGTCTCTCAACACCTGGGTCTCGTCCAGCCAGCCGTGATGACACCTCTCTCCTATCCATGATCCAACCCGTGCCGAATCAACATCCCATCTCTTCATCTCTCATAACATGAACCCGTCCCTCAACCATCATCATCGTCATAAACCCAAACACCAGAAAATGCAATGCAATGCAACGCAACGCAACCAAATCCCAAATGACCAAAAGAAAATGCGACCAACCATGCACCCCCAACCGAGATGCAAAACCGCTGCCCACTCATCCAGTCGTCCACCCCAAACAAACCCTTCCACAACCGCTAGCCAAGGTAGCTAGTGGCTAGTAGCTAGTAGACCCCACCACCACCAGCAACCACCGAACCCATCCCCATCCCCACCGAACTCCTCCTCCTCCGCTGCCTCCTCTCCTCAAAAAACCTTGACGACGCCACCGCCCCGACCAGCCCGCGCAGCGCCACGCCCAGCACCATGAGCGCCTCGACGCTCAGCAGGCCGATCCAGATGCCGTTGAGGAGCTGGTCCTCGTCCTGGGCCGCGAGCAGGGTGCTGAGGCTGGGCATGCTTGCTTTGCTGAAGTGCATCATGATGATGGAGGAGGTTGTCATGGTTGATGGATTGGGGTTTTTTTTAGCCTGGTTTGTTTGTTGATATGTGATGTGGGTGTTTTCTGGGTGTGGTGGGGAGGTAGGTAGGTTGGATATATGGAGGGAGGGAGGTAATGGCGGTGAAGGGAGCCAGCCCGCTGCACTCGGTCTGTCGTATTCGGGAAACGGGATTTTAACGCTTGTGGTATTTTGCGAGTTGGGTTGGTTCAGGTTGTTGTTGAGTGTCGAGCGTTGGATTCAGTAATGGGTCTTCTTGTTTGTAGAAATTAGAGGTCTGCAACCCGCGTCTAGAAAATGCGCGCAGCAGCACAAGTCGTTGTCTCTGCCAGGGGTTGCCGCAGGATTCGTAGGATGTCGTTCAACGTGTGAGTCCGGGGTGGTTGGGGGGTTCAAGACCCCTGTGCAAAGTCCACAAGCCCCGATGCGGTGAAGCCCAAGAGTGGAGGACAGGATGTCGGTGGACACACCGCCATTGAGAAAGAGAAAAATCGAAGAGTGAAGAGAGGGGGAAAACCACGACCAAAGAACTCAAAGAAAGGAGGGGAAAGAACACGTTTTTAAAAACACATGTCAGAATCCAGCGAAGGAAACGTCTGAAATTTGAAGGAGAGAATTACTCCGGAAGACCCCCCCGCAGCGGGATGCGCTGACATGGGAATGCCCGAGTGAGGCTCAGCTTACCCCAGAGTCTGCTGGTGGCACGGGTCTGACTGAGGCCAGCATGGCCATTTTACCCGATCTGGGGTTTAATTTGGGTGTCACAAACCTTGACGATGTCAGAGTCGTCTTTGGCGCGGGAAGTGGGCTTGGCGGCTGGCCCCGGTGGGAATGTGACGTGTTTCTATTTCGGTCCATGTGGGGATACTCTCGATGGGCTCACTATTTAGTTCAAGTTAGCTCTCTCCCGCTCTCGATGGTCAGAAATGGGGAGCCTTAGTTCAGGATGTCTACGTCGAGTGCTTGCTGGAAAAACAACGATAGAAGGCTTACGCGACGTCCTATTCATATTGGCGAGGACAGCAAAATATGGGTGGTCTGCTTATATATGCGCGGATAAATGGAAGCGATTCGATAGAGCAATATGGAGGAACCTGGAAATGGCGTCTATTGCTTTCTGGCTTCTGACCCACTAGACCACACTTGAGTAGCCCCTAAATGGACTAGTCCCGCTGTGCCCGGCGGTTGATAATGGCCAGTTGCGGGGAACCCCGACCTAAAAGCGCCATCGACGTGGTTTCTTAGCTGCCCGAGATTGTCCCATACCTGTGACATGATACCTATCTGGACCCCGACGCTCTGCGTCAATCCTGTTCCCTTGGTGTCTTGTAGATCACGAAAAGGTCGCGGACTTGTAAACGAAACTCTTTCACTTCCCGCCCCATGACTTCTACTGCCTCGTTAGTCTCGGGCTTACAATAGTCGGTGTCCGGTAGGCCACTGAACCCATTCATCCCTGTCGCAGAACAATTGCCCCTCCCCTTAAATCCAAAACTCAACCGTATCTAGAACTCCGTGTACATGTACACCATCAACCTAGTCCCAAACCGCCTGAAAATAGCTCATTCGAAGGAAGTACGAACATAGCTTTACGCTTGTAGATCGTCCCAGGCTTCGAGGAGACGTGGACGATGAGGTGTTTGACGGTGTCCCGGCACACTGATAAGGCGTCGTGGATGGACATAACGTGGAGCTTGTAGCCTGCGCCGCTCGACCTCAAGTTTATGATAATATGTGCCACATCCTTGGAAAAGGTTCAGTATTTCAGAGCGAGTGACTGGCTGGCTGGCTGAGATCGGTCAACGGGACCCATCTACCTTGGTTTTCCCGAAGGCGATTCCTCTCGAGGGTGGACGTGGTAGAGTGTAGGTAGTTAGCAAATCAAGTGGAGTTCAGCACTGCCGATCATGAGAGAGAGAGTTTCAAGGAGAACTTACCTGGAAGAAGGGAGTCACTCGGGGTCCGAGCCGAACGACCTCCTCATTCTTCTGATTTGGAACACACGGAACACACTCGCTCGTGTGGTGGGGCAAAATACCACAATGGGCGGTTGATTACATATTAAGAAGAAACTAATGGTAGAATCTCGCCATATTAGCCGGCGCTACGTTGGAAGCTGATGTTGGTGTATTAGATATAAGGGGTGACAAGGGCACTGTGGCTGCGGCTCGGTCATTACCGCCTTCAATGTTGGATCACGGCCCGTCTTCTCCCCAAAAAGAGAAGACATTGATCTGGGCTCTGGTCTGACGTAGACACCTTACTACTAGTAGTAGTGTAAAATTCTGAGTATTCTCGCGAAGCGGTACTGCTCGGTACCAACAGCCTGATAGGCACCCAGGCATTTTGACATTTTCATACCATACCCGTTGGACCCTATCTCGTTCTGGAACTCGGTATGTACTTGGTGAAGTAATCATATTGTTTCGCAAGAACCCTTGTTCTGCCATATCGAAGTAATTATCGAGGAATTTACGGTCGCTGTACTAATCCAACATAGTCCCTCAAGAATCGTAGGCTCTGGCCTTCTAGGCCTCCGCGCCGCCTCAGATATACTGATCTCAGTGTAACGCAAAATCAAGACCATGAGAAAGGGCCGTCATAATAGGGATTGAGACGCAGGTGGAACCCTGGGACCCCGTATTCATGCTCAGTCTCAGGGGATACGTTCACGTTGTGTTTTAAAGAGTCAGCGAACAAAGATGTATTCAATAGGAGTATGTGAGGTCGTCACATATTCGAAGCTGGTTGTCCGTTTGGGATAACAGCCATCAATTGCATTGCCAGTGATGATCGATTGTGTTGTGGGAGTGAGCCGACTTCGAGAAGCACCAGGAAGTATCCCAACAATTATGGCGGTAACGAGCCACGGCGGGCACAGAAACGGCTGTTTGGATGCCGATGAACCAGCTGTCGTCAAACCCAGCCCTTGATCTCAATGCTTTGCTCACCAAGTGTCGTGCAGGTCGATTGCGTAAGGTTCTGGGCTGTCTGCAACTTGGGGTTCTGGTCACAGGGACTCTCCTGCGTTGCAACAATGGACACGTACCCTGCAGCCGGGTCTGATTATCCGAAGCGCACGGCGAGTTGATCTAGGTTGTGTTGAAAACGAACGGGCTTCTTTACAAACAAGGGTCGAAGCTGGATATGCCAGGCCACCAATTCCCTTCGGAGCCCAAGGACCGCATTTTCAATTCTAGGATGGCTAGCAGAATATATGTAGGCTCGTAGGAAGCAGTGTTGTTAATCTGCGCATTGAATGGAATGTACGAAAACCCGCGAGTCAAACTGCCAGTCCTGCAGAGTGCAGACGTCACGGCGGGGTCTTGCTGCTTGCCTTCAGGGGCTGGGAGGGGCTCGCATGACTGCACGCTCGTCGCTCCCGTCTCAAATGGGATTGGATGATAGGCTCGCTCCCGTCTCAAATGGGATTGGATGATAGGCTCGCTCCCTGGAAGCTTCCCCGCTCCTGCCTTCAGCTTGCGCAGCTGCTGTGTCTCGCATTAGAAGTCGACAATCGGACGGTTGCATACCTCGAATTGATGACTGGAAGGACCACCAGAAGCACACGGATCCAAGCCCGTAGTGTTGCCGTTCTTTCTCCCCAGCAACCCGACGAACAAAGGGATGCCGCAAGCAACGTGAGCTGGACCTCCAACTCTCTCTTGATCGCTGGTCGTTCCTGCTTGACAGGTCTCACACGACATGCTGTCACCGAGCAGGATACCCCACCTCCCGCCCCACTGATCGTGCAGGGCGGCACGTACCCGGCGAGGCCGGATCGTTTGTCACTCGATGTTCCTGCTCGGATTTGGACTTGACGCAAACCTCCAACATACTCACCGGAAGAGCTGGAAAATTGTAGACTGGGCCTGTCAATTGAAATGCAGCATTGACATCAATTGATATATTTTGCAGCCAAAGATGGCGCGCGAGTGCTGATTGACAGGAGTGGGTCATGCACCCTGGTACCCCGGATTTACCCCAGATTGTTCTGGCCTGGGCTGTTAGCGCTGCTGCAAGACGCTCGGACCAGGTACCTTTGCCCCGTTTGGGACGGGCAGGGCTCGCCTGCCATGTCGTCCCATCATGATGTACTCGTCACGCGATCCCGTGAGGCAAGCCAACGTGATCACTTGTCCTGGCACTTACCCCGCCCGGTCTGACGAAACAGTCGAGGCAGGAACGCTGCACCCATCCATGGCCGATCTGCCCATCCATGGCGTGACCTGATAAATCCCCCCCCCTCCCGGCTTCTCCTCTCTTCCTCCGATCTTTTTCTTTGTCCAACGACATCTCGTATCAACCATCCAACAACAGCAAACGTATCTCATCCAACCATCCCAAGTCTCCAAAAGGTAGGACGATAGCATCAAATCCTCTTAGTCTCTGTCTCGTCTCTCGCCGTCGAACTGGCTGCTCACATTGTCCATTCTCTACAGAGACACACCGATCACCTGATCCAAACCGCTTTCAGCAAACAAAACGAGCCAATATGTCCGAGCCACTCACCAAGGTCGACTCCGCCGTCCAAGGCATCGATATCGCCCCCAAGGATGTCCCAAAGGAAACGAAGCATCGTAGGGCGAGCTCGAGCGCCAATGGAGTCATGAACATCAACGACCTGGGTAAGTGGTTTCTGTCTGCGTGTCGCGTGTCACGCCCAAAGTTTCGGACTAAGGTACTCGGCAATTGCTAACATGGTCTCCCACACGCAGAGGCGGCGGGAACGGAGCTGCAAATCGCCAAGGAGACACAAGGGACGGGGTGGTAAGTTTGACCATGCCGTAGTCTGCACCCGCTCTTCCTCTGACACCCTTCCAGGAAGATCAACACGTCGCCTTCGACAGTCGAAGAGAAGGACATCCTGAAGAAGCTTCTCACAACACCACCTGTCAAGAAGATTGACCTGCACTTCCCACTGGGGCTGGAGGTAACAGCACGGAACCTGAAAGGCGTCACCATCAAGGACGCAATGGATGCCATCCACAAGCAGTTCAAGAAGAGGGTGAGTTTTCTGCGGTTTCTGTCAGCCCAAGTCCAAGCATAGTCCTGACGTGGATTTTTCAGGCCGACGATGAGCTCGACATGCCGTTCCTAGCAGGGTTCGAGTGGGACAAGGAGGAGTCATGGACTCGCCTGGTGGTACACCTGCGGAAGGATGCCGGTCATCAGCCAAGCAGCAGTAAGAAGAAGAAGAACAAGGGTGGGGAAGAGTAATGAAGGGCTCAAGCGCCTGCAATCCCTGCCTCATTTCGGTGTTTGGCTGCTCTCGGGGCCGTCAACGTCGATCCGGAGAAGGGAACACTGCGACAGAATGTGCCCTACGGGGACGGAGGTGTTTTGCTTCGGGGCGCCAGCGCTAGTAGGTTGGTTGCCAGTATCGTTAGTCAAGCCAGGGCAAGCTCCCTTTTAGCGAATGGCTCGAGGACATTCGTCTGTACTCCGCTCGTCAATCGATCATGTATCACATACCTATTTACATGCCTTGAGAGTGGTCCATGGTGTGCATCGAAACATCCGAAGTGAGTTTAAAATGGGACGATACTGCATGAGGCACCGGATAGTCGCCGGCAGATCCACCCCGAAGATATCGGACCCGAGATGGGATGGGTGCGGCCATGCGGGCGGCAGTGCAGGTGGAAGCGGGGTCAGGGTCAGACAGCATCGAGAGTTTGACCCGTCAGGCCCGCGATTGCGGAGTTGATCCGGACCTGCTGCCGGTCAGTGCGTATAAATTTAACCATTGCCAGGTAATTTATGAAGCTCTCTCGAGTTTGTCTCTTGTCCTCCTGTAGTGACTGTTCGCGGCCCAGACGTCCCCGACGCGCTGAACAAGTCCCGCCGTGCTGCGGGTAAGTGGGGGGCGGTTGAACGGCGTTCGGGAGTGCGGGGCGCATACTGGCGGCTATCTTCGGCCCCTGCAGCGGCTTAGCCTGCCCGTCGCGTGCGGAATTGGGAAGCTCAACGAAGGAAGCTCCCGATTGCAGGACCGAAGGCGATGACGGCACAAGCTGCCTCTTGGAATTGGATGTGCGACCCAGCGGATGAACCAGCGCTCCGCATTTTCAACCTTGGAAGATGGATTTATTACTCCTGCCCGCTGCTTCCCCAATCCCCCCAGCTGATCCCTAGCTCTCCAACCTGACGTCGTCGTCCCCGATTGATCGATCCAACACCGTTGTCCATTCGTCTTGGGCTTAAGCCACCGTCATAATGCCTGTCACAGACTTCGACTTTGAAGAAAAGTACCAGTACCAAAATGGTTTCGATTCCTACTTTGAGTACGGACCCCTTCTCTTCCTCTCGCACCCTAAACTAACCATCCCCCTCCCTCACGTCCAGATCCGAAGCCGTTCCCGGCGCCCTCCCCGTCGGCCACAACTCGCCACAGAAGCCGCCGCTAGGCCTCTACGCCGAAAAGCTCTCGGGCACGGCCTTCACGGCGCCGCGCCACGAGAACAAGCAGACCTGGCTCTACCGCATCCTGCCGGCCTGCTCGCACCCGCCCTTTGCCGCGGCCCCGGCCCCGAACGACTCGTTCAGCGCCGAGCCCCTCAAGAAGCTGCACTACATCCCCAACCAGCTGCGCTGGGACCCCTTCGACCACGAAGCCGACACCGACTTCATCTCGGGCCTGCACCTCGTCGCCGGCGCCGGCGATCCCACGCTCAAGCAAGGGTGCGCCATGTACGTGTACGCCGCGGGCCGGTCGATGGACGAGCGCGCCGCGTTCTACTCGGCCGACGGGGACCTGCTGGTGGTGCCGCAGGAGGGCGTGCTCGACGTGCGCACCGAGATGGGCTGCTTGCTGGTCCGCCCCATGGAGATGTGCGTCATCCCGCGCGGCGTGCGCTACCAGGTGCGCCTACCCGCGGGGGGGCCTGCGAGGGGGTACGCGATGGAGTTGTTTCAGGGCCGGTTTGTGCTGCCCGAGCTGGGGCCGATCGGGTCGAATGGGCTGGCCAACGCGAGGGATTTCCAGGCGCCCGTGGCGAGTTTTGACGAGGACTGTGGGGAGACGGCGTTTGATGGGCCGAATGAGTACGTGGTGACGACCAAGTTTAATAATGTGCTGTATCGGACCGTGCAGAGGCATACGCCGTTTGATGTGGTGGCGTGGCACGGGAATTATTATCCGTACAAGTACGACCTCGGCAGGTTCAACACGATCGGCAGCATCTCGTTTGATCATCCGGACCCGAGCATCTTTACGGTCCTGTCGGCGCCGTCGGACCACCCGGGCACGTCGATCGCGGATTTTGTCATCTTCCCGCCGCGGTGGCTCGTGGGCGAGGATACCTTCCGCCCGCCGTGGTACCACCGCAATACCATGAGCGAGTTTATGGGCCTGATCCAGGGCGGGTATGACGCCAAGAAGGGCGGCAAGGGCGGCTTTGTGCCCGGCGGCGCGAGCTTGCACAACGTCATGAGCGGGCACGGGCCAGACGTGGACAGCTATGAGGGCGCGAGGAATGCCGAGCTCAAGCCGGTCAAGGTCGGCGCGGGCAGCTGCGCCTTCATGTTTGAGAGTTGTCTGATGGTTGGAGTCACGGACTGGGGTCTGAAGACGTGTCAGAAGGTGCAGGAGGCGTATAACGAGCACAGCTGGGGCGGGGTCAAGGTTCACTGGAAGAAGACGAGTGCGTAAAGGGGTGTTGTGTAATACAACCAGGGGTTCGTTCTGTTTTGGCAGATAGACGAGGTCAAGCCCTGTTGGCCCTCACGGAAATGGATGGACATTCGCCGGCTCATCTGTGCCTAGTTCCTGGACCCAACATTGACAGTATTCTGTTCCAAGGAGCTCACAGCTCACCAGTGACCCGACGAGGTTACCCAGCGGGACTTGGACCTGTCGACCGGCCAACCAAGGTCGAGCTTTTTGTGTATTAGAGTTACATCTGTCTTCCCGCCTGTCTCACACAAACATTACAAGATCATCTAGCGACCGTCTTGTCCGGCAGCCAGACCATTACGACCACCACCCACCCATCCGGGAGACCCGACCCGACCCGACCTCTGACCTTCTAAGCCCCACTCTCTCTCTCAGTCATGCAGCATGATTAACGCAGATGGAAGTAAACGCCAGCGTTTTCCAAACCCCCAGTCCATGCCTCTTCTTCTTCTTCTTCTTCTTCTTCATGCCCCCGATGCGCCCGCAAATGCTGCCGAAATGTGTATGTATGTACGCAGGTATCGAAATGCTTCTTCCCCCCTCCCCCCCAAAACGCACAGGGTCAAGGTCATGAAACGTTGCGGGTCGTGTCTGTCATATCGTGGTGTGGTTGGCTCGGTCCAGCCAGGTTCACCATTGCAAAACCCTCCATCTGTCGCGGCCGGCGCCATGAACTTGCGTAGTTGGTGGCGCCTTCGCGTGGCTCCAAGGGGGCGGCGGTGGCCCCTGATATGGTCTGTCGCTGCTGCTGCTGCTTATCTGGAACCCGATCGAATACCGTGGCCAGCTTTTGACCGACTGTTGCCAGCGCTGAGCAGTAATGAGGGTGGTGGTGGAGGAGCGGTTCTCCTCGGCTCGGCGTCGAGCTAGGTAGCTACGGCGATTGTGCGAGAGAAGACTCAGCCGCTTCCGTCTCGATATGAAGCAGGCCGGTTGCCCGGTAACTCTCCCCATCCAGAACACTTCGCTCCACCCCCCCTAAAGCCATAATAATAGTAATCCAAGCTTGGCTGCCAGCAGCCAACCTCAGCCAACCGGCTTCCGGCCATGCACCACATGCAGCATAAAATACGCATGCACCTCCGTCTCCATCAGCGCCTTCCGCACATCCACCAAAAACATCTCAATCTGCAACTGCGTCCACCCCAGCGCCATCAACGGCCGCCGCGACAGGCCCCGCAACCCATCCATCAGCGAGGTGCGCATAAACAGGCCGCAGAAGCGCAGGCGCTTGTCGCGCGGCCACACGCCGAGCGGGCACTTGTGCGTCGTCGTGTGCACGTCGGCGAAGCCCGCGGCCCGCATCGCGTCGGGCAGCGACTGGATGGCGTGGGCCTCGGAGCCAAGCACGCGCATGCCGGCGGCTAGGTAGTTCATGTAGTCGCGCAGGGCGTACGGGGTGGAGGCGGTGAGGGTGTCGTCGTCGGCTTGGGGGGTGATGGCGAATTCTTGGGCTTCGAAGAAAGCGCCGGGTTTGAGGTGGCTGTGGTACAGGGGGGGCGGTTAGTAAAGGGGGGGTTGAGAGGAAGGGGTGGAGAGAAAGGGGCCGAGAAAAAAGAAAAAGGGGGTTGCCTTACCGGAGTACCCTGCCGAGGAAGGTCTGAGGGTCTTGGACCGAGTGCAGCGTGTGTCGGAGGTGGATAAAGTCGAACTTGTTGTCCGGGTCAACCCATTCTTCCTCAAAGTCGTCCACGAAGAAGTGGACGTTCTCGGGGACAAAGGTGGGTTGAATGGGCGAGAGGTCGATGCCGGTTATTGTGGCGTTTGGGTACTTGTCGCCGACTGTGTCCGGTTAGCTTTTCCGTCTTTTTACAGCGTCGGTGGCTACCCGAGACTGCTGTCTTCAGAACTGAACAGCGCCTAGCCGCAGCTTCAATTTCACTTTCTGCCCAATAACATTGGACACAAGACACATCATACCGCGGATGAACACGGCGTGTAGTGGCACAGGTGTAACGGCTCGCACGGCCTTGACAAGTTTCCTCAACGGTTGTGTTCAAACCCAACAGAAAAGAAAAATCAAGCCACTTACGCTCCATAGCCCAGATTCCCGTCCCAGTACCTGTCGTACGCAGTCACAGTCAGCCTCTGGTCGTCGTTGTGAAACCGAATTATTCCTCAACACAGTGATAAACCTGCCCCTCGATAGCACACACATATCCAGTCTAGAACTACGAGTAATAAAATGGGCTATTAAAAAAAAGAGAAAAAAACATACCTAAATCCAAAACCTCACCCCCTTCCTCCAGCGCCTCGACGACGGGTGCATAAAAGTACGCGCCGCGGCACAGCATCAGGGTCATGGTGTGCTTCATGTCGTCGCGGTTCTGCTCGACGTCGTCGTTGGGGAAGGCATACTTGCCGGCGCGGTAGGCGTGGTAGCGCAGGCCGCCCTCGTAGACGTGGTCGCGCACCGAGCTGGTCATGGAGGCCGGGTAGCGGGCCATGTCGTGGCCGAAGGCGAACGGGGTGCCTGCGGCTGTGGATGCCGAGGCCGAGGCGGGTGCGGAGGTGTCGTCGGCGTCGGCGTCGGGGTGGGAGTTGGTGAAGCTACTGCTGCTGCTGCTGCTGCTGCTGTTGCTACTAGAGGTGGTTTCGGGGGTGGTGTTGCTGTTGTTGCCACTGGCCTCGGCGATGCTGGAGTCGGATGCTGAGGCGGGTAATGACGCTGTTGCTGCTGCCTTGCCCTTGGTTTTGCTGCTCTTACCCCACGTGGCTTGTCGCATGGCTTCGGCGGTGGCGTAGAGATCCTCCTCGGGGGTCGAGTGCATGTCCACCGCGATGTAGGTTGAGCTGGAGGAGGGGCGGGTGGGTGAAGCTGTTGATGGTGGTGGTGGTCTAAGAGGGGGAGCGTCCGAGTTCATATTGGGTATTTTGGCTGCTCCGCCAGTGGGTCACCGAGGTTCCTATAAGGGGGTTGTACGGGGCGGCCAAGATAAATGGGGGCCGTGATGGGTCAGTCTCGTCAGTCGGCTGCTGTCGGAGCGACTACGTGGCGCGCAGCGGGCCCAGATTGGCTTCGGAGAAGGGGAGGAGACGAGAAGTCGAAAGTGCGTACGGGCTGAAAGACCCTGGGTCCCGAGGATCTGGTAACGTGTGGCCCGGGAAAGACCAGAAAAATATTCTTGGAAGCGAGGGAGGGGAGAGCGGGCTGGTTATTGGCGGGGGGGTTTCCCAGCGGCCCACCGTTCTGGCACGGGCGGTCCCAATCCGACACGAAACAAATGGGAACAGTTCGGGACTTGGTTGCAGCGCGGGAGGGGAAGCGGGTGCTGGGATCATGGCGGGCACAGTGGAGCTCCCCGTTCCGTCCGTGGGACCGGGTTCAATTCTCGAGACAGGGTGAGAGGAAGGCCATTGTTGGAGGAGGACAGTTGACTCCCACTACCTAATAGGTGACCAAGGAGCCACTGTCTGTCCGCCAGAGCCTCAGTCATAAACTCTGCGTCACCTGGAGTACTGAGCCCGAGAGAGCGAGTGCAAGGTGTGCGCATGATGATGCACAACAGGGAAACGATGCCGGAAACGAGTAAGGTCCTTCCCGCCCGCTCGGGGCCGGTGGCTCGTCGCCACCGTCGGCACGCGCCCTGGTTGGCCACAGATGGCGGTGAGGAAGCCTCTCTCCAGCCCAGTCCCAACAGGGCTGGTTGCATTCGCCTTGGCAGGGTGTACCGCTGGGACGGGTGGGTCGTCGATTCGCTGCCGACCGCCCGCTGATTCCTGAACAAACCCACACAAAAAGGACGAACCTGCACTTGTTCTCTCTAGTTAGAGTCTGAACATCCGTCCATTGCTCGTCACCCGCTTGGTGCTCTCAGGCGATCTACAGGACTCGGATGCTTGAGAGCCGAGTCACTGAGAGCCGAGTCACGTCCACATCCCGTCCCCCCATCTAATTGGGAGTTAACACCCAGCACGGGCCGTGGGTCGGGGTCCCTTCTGGTGCTTTGATCCGAGACGAACGAGACGTGCATGTGGCACACGGCCGAGCCACGGGATGCCGAAATTGAGAAGGCAGGGAAACCAAGTCCCAGTTGGCTGGGCCCAGGTGGAGCACCTTGAGAGCCATGGTGCCACCGAGCGCAACTCCACCTGAACAGGCGGGGCGCTTGCCTGCAAATAGCCAATCGCCACGGCGGAACCGGGACAAATGCCCCTGATGCAGTCGAACAATCTTCGCAACCTGGGAGTTCCATTTCCGTTGTTCTCCAAAGCCGATAACACACTTTCTACAATCAGACACCCGAACCGACTCAACTCAAGTGAGCATGAGCTGGAAAAGAGAAGTGATCAAATATCTCGTATTGTTCGGTGGACACTCCCGCTCGAGCATTGCCCGACGATCAATCTCGTCCCCTCTCCACTGAGTCCACTCCACAAATGCGACTCGCTCACCAGAAACTGGAGGCTGCAACCGTCGCGTTCCGGCGAGCGAGACGACCGTTAATTGGATCTCTAACCACTTTTATGTAGGTATCAGTGCATCCCCCGTCCTTCCCCACCTCACGGGCTCACAATCCCGCCCGCGGGTCTTTCCGTCGGCGCTGTTAGGCGCTGTCATCCCAGCGTAACATTCTGCAACCGACGTGAACCATTCAGGCCATGGCAAGTCGCATCGTGGGATCGTGTTGAGCGATTTCCGCAGCCACGGCACCGGTCAACGCGGGAGGGAGGGGAGGGTCGCCAACCGACGGACCAGTCCAATGCCCCCCCTGCAGGCCCAGTCGCCCAGACCGTAACATGGTCCACCGTACTGAATACTGTCTGCTCGGTTGCAAGTCACAGCATATGCAGGGGGATGAAAGGCCCTACAGCTCAACCTCTGCAGGACCAGGAACTCGTCAATTTTGGTCACTCTCCCCTATGCGGGGATCAGGAGTCTCAAAACGAGCTCCCGCCTACACGGCAGTGTTGTTGGACCCGGTAGGTTTGGGATAACGGTAATGTAATGTCTATGTCTGGACAAAACTGTCTCTACGACCAGCCTGAAATCCAAGACAGCCCTCCATATGCTAACCGCACTCTAACAAACTAGATAGTCCCGATAGAACCCGCAACCTCGGTGCTTAGCCTAATGGCAAAAGACCTTCATGCCATAGTACAATTGAATGTCGTCGCAGTATCCGATCTCCGCCTGGAACTCGGCTCCAGTGCAACTGTCGATCTGGTAGACAAACACTAATAAATACGGACCACCATTAGTATCGGCCCCTTTTCCAACTAATTACTCGACAGCAGTAGAACTAACCTCGGCAGGTATCGGCAATCTCCCGGATCGTCAGACCCTCCCCGGACAAGTGGAAGCAGCCGGCATCCGTGGCCTTCAAATAGGTCTCTCCGCCCCCGCAGGTGCGGCTGCTGTACGTCGTGAAGCGGACGGCGGGGTCGACAAGGGCGAGCGCCGAAGCGTTGCGTGCTTCAATGCCGGCCGAGTCGGCCGAGAGAATCGGGTTGGTGCCGGGCAAAATTGCCCCGAGGGAGACGGTGGCCAGGCTGGCCGCAGCGAGGATGAGAGTGTGGGCAAACATCTTGATTTTTTGGGCTGTCGGGAAATACCGCGAATGCTAGAGGTGGTGATGATGATGATGAGAGTGAATGGTGGCTAGGGCTGAGTGGTGATGAGTTGAGGGGCAAGATGAAGGGGACCCTGTCGTACTCATATCCCATGGGTTTCGGTCGGTTAATACCACAGTTGACAACCCGTGTAAGACTGGTTCTGAGATGCATCCAATGATTACACCGCATAGGATCTGAGTAGTTGGAACAACGAAGCACGGAATAATATAGATTGGGTCCAGTAACAGAGGATATCCTTCGTGTTTGCAGCACACGTCTCACTTTCTTTTTCCTTCAAGGTCATCAGTGCTCGCTCCACTACTACCGATTGTCCTCGCATGTAATCTAAGAGGTAAGTTACCGAGTATTAAGGTGGTAAGATTGAGTCCAGTAAACACAGGATAAGGTGAGAAACAGGGTGGGGGTAGCGAAACAAACTGCGTGTCGCCCATTTGCTTACTCACTCAATCTCTCGTCTTCGGAACCATTCCCAAACGCCCCCTAAACCTCTTTGCCAGTCTGTCCTGGGTGATTCGGAAGACGTCAGGGAACCATTCGCGAAGCTCCGCGCTATCCCGGCCCTCCATCATCTCGACCAGAGCCCTCGCACACATCCAGCACAGAACCATGCCGTTCCCCTGAAAACTGCAACTGACCCACAGCCCGCTCTCCCCAGGCACCTCCCCAACAAAGGGAAGCCCGTCCGGACTAAACCCCATGATGCCAGTCCACTCGCTCCTAACCCGTCCCTCAGGATCATCCTCGCCCCAGCTCGGCCCAAAATACCGCGGCGCCGTCTCCTTTAGATACTCGCTAATCCCCTCATTCAACGCGCTATCATCCGTCGTTCCAAACTCCATCAGCCCATCATCCGGCGCCCGGACCAGCCCGCCCCCCATGACAATATCCCCTGCAAACCGTGACCCCTCAGCCCTCGGAACCATGTACTCATACCCCTTCTCGTAGATAAAACTATACGTCGTCGGCAGACACCCACCCAGCGGCATCCCCTTCCCCGGTCTCTGCGCCGTAACCTGCCCCCTCAACGGGACAACGACCCCCTGAAACGGCGGCCACACCGCGGCAGTATACCCATTCGTAGCCAGCACCACCCTCTTGGCCCTAACCGTCCCCCTCGGCGTCTCAACCGCCCACAACCCCCCTTCTTCTTCCTTTTCCTTGTTCAACCCCCCCACCGGCGTGCCCGTCTGCAAATTCAGCCCCTTGCCAAGACACAACCTTAAAACCCCCACCCCAAACTTGTACGCCGAGAGACTGCCCGCAAAATACCCCACCCCGCCTTGCACCCTCAGTCCATCCTCCCCGCTACCAACAAAAAACCTCTCCTCCACCTCCCTCGTAGAAAACAACCGATACATCTCCCCTTCCCCCTCCTCAGAAGAGGAAGAAGAAGTAGAAAAAACCTCCCGCTGCATCGCCTCCACAGCAGCGACCGCCTCCCGCCACTGGACCGGATCGTAGTGCACATCAATGGTGTCGCAGGGGTGGAGGTCGCAGTCGTCACCGACGGCGAGGGCGTGGTCGCGCGCAAAGGCGTGCACGGCGCGGATGTTGGCCAACTCGAGGCGGGCGATTTGGGCGGCGGTTGCCGGGGAGTGGGCGGTGCGGTTGTGGGGGAAGGAGAGGTAACTTGCGGCTTTGGTGTGGCCGCCTTTTTCTGGCAAACCAAAATATATGGTGATTAGTGTATGTACATGTGTGCGTGAGTGCCAGGGTGTGTGTGTGATTGGTATGGGGGCTTACCGTTTCGGCCTGTGGCGCCGGAGCAGGCTTGTCGGGCTTCGAGCATCAGGATCGAGCCTGGGTTGTTGTTGTTGTTGCTGCTTTGGAGCAGACCCCATGCTACGGCGGCGCCGGTGATGCCGCTGCCGATGATGACCGTGTCGGCGGAGGAGGGGAGGTCAGGCGTGGTTCGGTGGTCGGCGAGGGCGTCGGGCGGGTCTTGCCAGTAGCTGGTTGTTGGGTTGGCGCAGGGGGGGGAGACGGGGATTTTGGCGCGTTCGTCCATCTTGTGGATATCACGGTGATTCACCAGAATGGATGGGTTGTCGAAGAGTGAGTGAAACAAGGGCACTTCCTGCTTGGGTGTTGATAATGTGTTGTCAGTTGCTGCCGAGCGGGGAAGATCGGTGGTTGGCCAGCTGTGATGGCACTGGGCCGTGGGGGTGTTTGTGTGCACATACAAACGTTTCACGGCTTCACGGTTTCACGGTTTCACTTCCACGTTGTGTCTTACGTATAAAAATATAGATGGCTTCATCAGATCAAGTTCGTGTTTGTTGGTGGCGAGTAATTACTGTCAAGATCCTTATCAATGTTCTTGAAAATTAAGTATTGCTCTCCCTGAGTCGCTATGCAAACCGCCGCTACTGTCACGATCCCAGACATCCATCCAACGCCCGAATATCAATATTCCCATGCGTCAGCCGACATCCCAATCGCTGGGTATGCTCCAAGCTCATACAACCCAACTCAGCCACGACAATAAGAAATACATCATCTACCCATCAGAAAATGCCCCCATAAGCTATCCCATCCACCTTAATTCCGCCTCCGCTTCATGTTTCCCAAACCCCGGCTGCCCTGCAGAGATCCCCCCTTCACAACAATCTCCTCTTCCACTTCCTCCTCCTCCTCAACCGGCCCCTCGTAGAGGCTGCACTTCTCCATACCGCTAAAGGAAACACAACGCATGCAAGCGCCATGGTACAGCTTGCGCTTGACCACCTGGCATCTAGCCTTGCCGAGCTTCTCGCAAGTGGTGCACATCTTCTTCTTCTCGCCCAGCTCGATGGTGGCGCTGGGAGCACCGGAGATGGAGGAAGAGACTCTCGCCTTCTTGGTGGGCCGGACCTCGATGGTTTCTTCGGCACTGTCGTCCTTGGTGTTATTCTTGCCGGCTTCAGCCGTGTTGTTGTTGTTGTTGTTGTCGGCACCCTCGCCCAGTATCATCTCGGCGGCTTGGGCGAGGAGGAGCAGACCCCGGGCTGGCGGCTCGGGGACTGGGAGGTATGGCTGCTGGCTGGCGGCTTCGGCGAGCACGTCCAAGCGGGTGGTGTCGAAGGTGACGGGGTGAGCAGCTGGGTCCTCGGCCTGGCCGTGGTTAGGATTGGTGGTGTTGTTATTGGTGGCCATGATTGAGCGAGCAAGTTCTTCCGTGATCGTTTGCAGATCGTGTGAAGGTCAAGGAGACGAGGCAAGCGGATGACGATGGATGCAGGCCGAACAAGAATGTGTATGTCGAAGTTGATGGAGAGGAACTGCGTTTTATATATCCAAAATCCGGCAAGGTTATTCGGTGAAGACCAGCCAGACAACTAGTAGGATAAAGATTCAGCACGGTTGTTTCTGTGTCCATGTGGAATTGTCTGGAGACGACCGAGGTATTCTAGGAGCAGCCAGGTTAACCGTCAAGTGAAAGGAATGGGATAGGCATGGTGACTCTCACCATCCATTGCCTTACTTCAGTCCAGCACTGTCTTGCATTCAAGGTCTTGTTCTTGCACAGTTCTGGTGAACCGCGATTATGTTTTTAAGCGAGGCACCCTGCCATGATGTGATCGGATGAGGCCATCCCAGCCGGCCCGTCCAGCTCGGGACATACCTCGATAAATAGTCGCCCTGTTCGACTCTGATTCCAATCTCTGATGGATTGGGTAGCGCCTAGGATGCCGGCTGGTGAGCCAGTGTCAAACCCCAGGGGCGAGTAGGTCGGTTAGACAAAGGCCTTGTGTTTGGCACAACCGTCATATCGGGGAATGGCCACCCGAACTTGTTCCCCTGGTTCTTTGTTGAGCTTGTAGAAGGTTCCCCTCAAACCCTTATTGTCCGTCTGCGCGTTTCCGGAATTTGAATCATGATGTGGTAGAGAATAGCGTCCATTTTGTCAACCGCGGGCTTGTACCGCGTCTTTTGCTGTATGTGGGTTCCACGGAGACGGTTTCTATCGACGGGGTGTTATCCTAAGAATACACATGGCCGCCGTTCGGCAGGGCTACTCGCGTGTTCATCCCGCGATCGAGGATCTACACATGATAGTGTCGCATCTAGGCGGTGTCATATCTGTGCCGTCTTGAATCTCTTCCTGTATTCTCGGGGGCGGTACCAACAGTCCTCGGCATTCCTTTCCATCGTGACGTGGTTGAGTAGAGGTCTTCCTGGCAAAGTATCAACGTTAGCTCTCGTCCCGAATACAACAGCTGTGTTCTCTACCCAACAGGAAGTAAGTACACCCCAATGTCAATATCCTGACATTCTGGATTTCCGCTGCTTGCGAGAGAGTGTAGAGCTCTTTGTTCTCTGAAGGCCCAAATAGAAACTGTCGGCCGGGGGTCTCGTCGATCTTCGTGGCTCAAAGACCCGGGGCCTTCTCCTCATTGATACTCTTGCGTGTGGCGCCTCTGGTTGATTACTGCATTGTCGGACTTTCTTGCCACAGCATAGCTAAAATGAGTCGATCCCGGTGGGAGGGGATACCGACCACGCTTTGGCGGTGATAGCTTCCCAGCACAACGAGGTCGATTCCTGCAATTTAACGTCGCCGAACGACTGCGGAAACTCGTCCAGCTGTTTTGCCTAGGCTCCAGGAAGACCTGGAAGTTCAAAAAGTAACGACGTCGTGGTATAGTTGCAACTGGGCCAAATAAGAGTAGGCCGGCCGTCGATGGGAAAGGCGGCGGACACCAAAGGAAGCTCCAAGTTCTCGTTTCTCGGCCGCCACACGTCGACCAGTCGCGTCTGCGAACAAAATGAAAACAAGGTGCCTGGGTTCTCCTCCGTTACCAGCTGCTGCAGTAATTCTTCTTCGTCTGGGGGCATCTTCAAGGCACTGCCATTTGAAGGCCGGCCCAAACAAACACCACCGACTGACACTGGCGCCCTATCTGCGTTCAGGCACCTTCAGCAAGAACCAGTGCCAGCTCCCCTGCCACCCAAAGAAGCCCTCGCACACCATTAGCAGCGCCTGCAAATACCGAGCAAGCTTCGCCGGCCAAACTCTTGCCCATCCCAGCCCCGCCCATAAATATCCTCTTCTTCTTCAGAGGCCCTTCCTTTTCCCCTTCCACCTCCCACACCTCAAACCAACCTTTATCCATTTATTACAGCTCCAATTCATAGTTTCTACAAGGCTAGATCTTCTCGCCGCACCAGCTGGGACATCCCTCAACCGTGGTGAGTACGATATCTATCCTCCAGGCGTTATTTGGGCGGTGCACCTAGGTGCTCTGCGCACTGGCTTGCTCCAAGCTGGTCTGGCAATCGATGCCCCAGGCAACGATGCCCCAGGCAATGATGCTCCAGAGGCTTCTTTCCTGCCCTTCTCTTCTTCCTCATTCTCTTTCCCCTCCAATCTGTGGGCTCCAAAGGTCCTTGCCCTAACTTCATTTTTCCGTTGCCCTGGGCTGCGAGATCCCAAGATAAGGTTCCTCCCCCACATTTTCTTGCTACCTTTTCCAGGTGCCTTGCTTTCCCTTACCCATCCTCCATCTTCCTCATGCTTCCTTCCACTTCCCATTCTTCTTCCCACATCCTATTCCCTTTGCCCATTCTATTCTTCCTCTTCCACCGCAGACCACAGCCCTCTCTTCCTTAAATCAAAAACCTCGTCCTCCTCTGCCTTCTTCCACCTTCATCCTCCTCCGCCTTCTTCCACCTTCATCCTCCCACACCTTCTTCCTCTTCCTTCTTCCTTCCTCATCATGCCCGCTCATTTCTCCTCCATCTTCCTCTCCTCTACCATTCCTTTCTTCTTCCTCGATTTTATTCACCCATCATCAATCCACATCATCACGCGCTGCCCTTTCACCCTTCATCTCTGGCCATTTGTTGACTCATGGGCAGCGACTCGCTCTAGCGACCGCGACCGCGACCGCGACCGTGGCGCGTCCTGGCGCGTTCCTGGCGGATTAAATAGGTATGTCATTTTTGCATTCGCTTCTATTTCTTCCTCCTCTTCTTCACGCGTCACCGCAATACAGCGCGCTTCGTTAACCACCCACCACAGTTTCTCTTTGCCCGCGTCAATAATAAACATACAGTTGGTCGGGCAGCTAGCCTTTTCTATTGCGCATGCAGCGACTAGTAAGTTCCCACAAAGCCACCCTTCCCTTCTTTTCACCCCCGATACATGATGATCACTATTGTATTATGTGGAGCCTCACAGCGATGACCACTCTTACGCTTGTTCTTTCTCTGATTCTTTTCCTTTTCCCAATGCCTCCCCCGCGCAATCCTTCACCTATTCAGTCTCCTCTAACAGGTTTCTTTTTCTTTTTTCCCCCACAGGGTCGCGTCTCGCGCTGTGGATTTATCACGCCGAGCACAAGTCGCGCTTTTCCATTCCCCTTCCCTTTTTCCATTTCGCGTCGCGTTCGTGTGTGGAAGCATCGGCTAACCAGCTCTCACAGGCACCAGGAAGGCGAATAAATTCTTTTCTTTTTCAATTCCCACACAAGTTCCTTCCACATCTTCTCCGACAAACCATCTCAAACCCTCACGGCCGCACGGTGTTGAAGTTTCTCACCCTCGACCACCTTCCCATTCAAGAGACGTCGTTGGCCAAGCAGGTCGTCGTCGATTTAAGGTTTACCCTGATCCCCGTCGCGCGGGTCCAACATCCTCGCCGCCGACCGGGGCGCCCCGGTCCATCCGACTGATCGGGCCCGCCGACATCAGGCCGCGACGCGCACACTTGAGATCGCGCAAGAACATCGCACTGCATCACACCACACAAGACATCCACGTCAAGTCAAGTTCCGATGATGACACACCCAAACCCACAAGAGACACCTTACGGCTCAGTTGGGTATAACAACCCTTCTGACCGGAGGTGACTCAGGGTACATCTCTGAGAGGAGCAGTCGGCTGGTCAACGCTGTCTCTGATGACGAGAACCAAATAGTGCTGAAATCATCGACGGCACACTTTGGACACGTCTGAGGAACGATACACTTTGTGGGCTGTCTTTTCTACTTTCTTTCTGCTTCCTTTTCTGTTTTCCTTTCTGCTTTTTCTACTTTCTTTTCTGCTTTCTTTTCTACTTTTCATTCTGCTTTCCTTCTACTTTCCTTTCCTATTTTCCTTTTTGCTTTCCTTTTTACTTTCCTTTTTACTTCCCTTCTACTTTCCTTTCTACTTTCCTTTCCTACTTTCCTTTCTACTTTCCTTTCCTGCTTGCCTTTCTACTTTCCTTTCTACCTTTTCTACCTTTTCTTTCTTTTTCTACTTTCTTTTCTATTTTCTTTTCTATTTTCTTTTCTACTTTCCTTGCTGCCTTTTCTTTTTTTTCTTTCTGCTTTTCTGCTTTTTCTACTTTTCTGCTTTTTCTGCTTTCTTTTCTGCTTCTTCTACTCCCTTTTCTACTTTCCTTCCGCTCCTCTTCACGCGTCTCAGGCTCAGTGAGCTTGGGGCGAGTCTTGAGAAGTAAAGGATCATCGATACCCGGCGTTGGTCGCGCCTAGGTTCAGCCTGGCTTCCTACTGTTCTTTCTTGTTTTCTACATCTTTGTTTTTCTTCAACCTTTTTCTTTGCCCCCGCGCAGCTCCCGTGATGAGAACACTTGTGCAACCACAAGTAGCGAGGAGCATGGTCAACTCCTTCGCGATGGTTCACAGACACTCCGAGGCATCCACTGGTGCTGATGACGAGAGCTCTCAGTTCTCCCGGCGCCTGGGCCTGGAGCGCTGACACAATTCTGAGGAGCAACGCACCCAGTCACTTCATCCTTCCTTGTCTTGTTTTCCTTCCAGTATCTTTTCTTGTTTTCCTTCCAGTATCTTGTCTTGTTTTCCTTCCAGTATTTTTGCTTTCTCCCCCTCTTTTCTTTGTCTTCTTCCCCCGAGCTTACTCCTATGATGAAAAAGTCCTTGTGCGACTTGCAAGAGGGCGGGTCAACCCTTGCACAGCGTACAGCAGCTCCTTGACGACCAAGCGGTTCTGATAGGAGCGAGCGGTTCTCGGGATTCAATGAATCCAGAGGCCAGGACATACTGAGGAGTCTAGGACAGAGGCTTTTGCTGCCCCCGGGCTTGGTCAGCTCGTATAAGTGGCTTCGACATTCTTGGTGTCTTTCTTCCTCTACTTATCTCCAATGATGAAACAGTCCTTGTGCGATTCGCGAAAGGGCCTGGTCAACCCTCGAGCGGTGCACTGCAGTTTCTTGGTAGCCAACTGGTTTGACAGAAACTGATAGCTCTCTAGATCCATTGGGTTCAGAGGCTAGGACATGCTGAGGAGTCCGGAGCAATATCCTTTTGCCTCAGCTTTGGTCAGGCGGGTAAGAATTGCTTTCGGCTCTATTTTTCCACCTTTTATTTTATTTCCGCCCTTGGCTTTCCACCTTTTCAAGACACTCGCCACCTTGAGAAGCTCCCATGATGAAACATAGCACTCTTGTGAAGCTAGTGGAGACCGGGTCACCCTTCACAAACGGCGCACATGAGGCTCACTCGAGTGGCCTTTTGGTTACCGTGAGAGAATTCTTCCTCGCTTAGCTCAGCCAGGTTTCATTGTCCTTGGTCAGAGCATCAGAGGTTGCTATCTGAGGAGCAAACAATTGTTTTGGCATTTGATCGCAGAGCTAACATTTTCTCAGTTTTTGAGGTCAGCCCGCCTTGTCCCATCAATTGCTCATTCCTAGGTCCGCTCTATGATGATCAAGTCATGGTGTTGCTTGTGAGAAGGATTGGTCAGCCCTCACACGCCATGACGGTCTGAGGGACCTCAAGGTCCCCGTGACGACAAGTCCTCGCCAGTCTCTATGGGCCAAGTTACCCTTCACGAGAACACAGAGGTCACTAGCATTCTGAGGAGCCAAGACTATTGTTACGAACCCATCATGGCGTTTTAGTAAGTCAAACTTCTCTGCTCCCTTCTTTACCAACCCTCCCTACGCTAGCTCCGATGATGATAGAGCCTCCCATTTTGCTGTTCCGTTCCAGCGGGTAGGCCTCCTGGGACTTGGGGAGATGGTCACTCCGTCAAATGTTCCCAGGATCTGAGGTGCTACAAGTCCCATGACATGACAGGCGTTCCATAGCCTGTCTGTACCTTCTGCGTTGCCCCCCCCCTTCCTTTGAGCAATGTGATGCTGACATGCCGCTTGTTTGCTCAAAGCAGAACAGACAAACAGGCACCTGGCAGGCCCCGACTAACTTTGAAGGAGAACCTTATCTAGCTTCCTGAACTCCGGTGGCGCCGGTCACCCACCTGCGAGCCGGGAAGAGGCAAGCAACATCGAGGTACAACAACCTCAGTTCGTTTGTTTTCCCTGATTTCTTTTCTACCAAATTCTCTATCTTCTCGTTCTTTTTCCTTCCCCTCACCTCCTGTATTCCCCTCCGCTTTCTCAAGGCAGTTCCGATGATGAGATCCCACTTCTATGTCGTACATCAGAGCGCCGAGCACTGGTCGGCCGGGCTCTGATAGTAGACAAGAAGCATACTCTGAGGAACCATTGTTTTCTTTTTCCATCACTCACCCCCTTCCCTACTTGCTGTTATTTTCCACTGTACAACCTACTGGCAACAGCTCCATTTTTCTTTATCTTTTTTTCATTAGGTCTGGTCAGCCTTCTCAAAGCGGTTCCAATGATGAGCTCCTACTTCCACGTCGTATATCGGAGCGCCGAGCACTGGTCGGCCGGGCTCTGAAAATAGCAGACAAGAAGCACACTCTGAGGAACCATTGTTTTCTTTTTCCACCACTCACCCCCATCCCAGCTTACTGTTATTTTCCACTGTACTACCTACTGGCAACTGCTCATTTCCTTCATCTCTTTTTTATGAGGTCTGGTCAGCCTCCTCAAGCAATTCCAATGATGAGGTCCTACTTCTACATCGTATATCAGAGCGCCGAGCACTGGTCAGCCGGGCTTTGAATAGTATACAGGAAGCACACTCTGAGGAACCATTGTCTTTTCTTTCCACCACTTACCCCCCTCCTTGCTCATTTCTTCTTTATCTTTTTTTCATTAGGCCTGGTCAGCCTCCTCAAAAGTTCCAATGATGAGGTCCCACTTCTACGTCGTACATCAGAGCACCGAGCACTGGTCGGCCGGGCTATGAAGAGCAGATAAGAAGTATACTCTGAGGAACTATTGTTTTTCTTTACTGCTCAACCCGCCCCCTGCTTACTGTTATTCTCTACTGTACTATCCACTGGCAACCATTCGTTTTTTTCTACTTCTTTGTTTTCTATCAGGTCTGGTCAGCCTCTTTCACTGCCCTTGTAGCAGACACCGAGCAAGTTGCAAAGTCCACATGACGAATGCCACCTTCGGGAATCTTGGGGCTTGGTCAGCCCTTGAGCACACGTTGGCGGGCATTTTGACGGATACGATATTTGTCTTTCCGCCTTTCATTTATTTCGCATTTCATTTGTTTTACATTTCATTCATTCTACATTTCGTTCTCTTCAGGTATCATTCTTTTCTTACTTTGTCGTTTCCTCTTCAGCGCTTACCCGCATTTTCATTGGTCTCCCCCCTGCTCCCATGATGAAAGATACCAGGCCTCAGAAGCACAACGTGTGCTAATGAGAATGCCCTGTGGGACCGAGAAGGCTGGTCACCTTCCTACAAACCCAAATATTCTGAGGAGCTCGGAACTACAACACTTCGAAGGGTGGCAACAGCGCTTGCTCACTTTCTCATCGGTCTACCTCCCTCCTGCTCCCATGATGAAAGATATTGGGCTTCAGAAGCACAACGTGTGCTGATGAGAATGCCCTGTGGGATTGAGAAGGCCGGTCACCTTCCTACAAACCCAACTCTTCTGAGGAGCTCGGAACTACAACACTTCACAGGTGGCAATTATGTCTGCCCGAGACCGGTCATTTCGGAGCAGACCTTGGCATCTGTAAGGATTGCATTCAAGTAAATTGAGGCACGAGCCGATCATGGTGAGGAGGATCATTGGTCCTGATCCTCCAAACCCATTCATCTCGACTGGTCATCGAGGTTCATTCGGGTTGTCCAACCCGGCAGTCCTACTGTCGGGGACGGGGATACAACCTACCAAATACCTGGGCTCGCTAGCTACCAGGATCTATTTTAAAGGCCGATGATGAGGTTTTGAGTTTGTGTTTAACGCACTCAACGTGCGTGCGCCATGAAATCTATTTACACTCTGAGGTCATCGAGGAATGCATTGCAATGCAATTGGGGGGGGGTAAGAGCAATTGTTCCAGCCTTGGTCAGGCGGATACTGTGCTCCAGTAAAGGAGGAAGCACTGAGTGCACATGGAGTGGCCAGGAAACATGGCTGGTTGAGAGCACGATGTTCCAGTGAAAGAGGCACTGGTTGCAGGAATGAGCAAAAAAGAAAACGCCATTTGAGGGTACAATGCTCCAGTGAGGAGGGCACTGGTGGCACAAGGAATGAACAAAAACATCGTTGGCTGAGGGTATGATGCTCTAGTGTGGGGGAGGCACTGGTTGCACATACACATGACGGTTTGGAACTAGGTGCCAAAATCCCCCAGTGAAGCAGGCACTGGCTGCGAGGAGACCGGTTCTTGGAACGATCTGCAAGATTCGGCACTCGAAGGGTTGGCACTGCTCAGAGGGCAACGCGGGTGCGTGGACCTGTGTGGCGAGATCGGAGAGTCTGTCTTTCTTGATTGAAAGGGGTCTGTGATGACAAACTCGGTCTAAATCGAGGGACATGGCAGTTGCGCAAGCAATGGCCGGTCTCAATGATATCAAACCTGTTCTGAGACCCTATCGAATGTTGCTAGATATATCTGTCATGGGGGGGGAGGGGGTGGTTGGAAGCATCTTATCCTGATAGACATCAGAAGCAAGTTATGGCATTCAGATTCACAACTCATGTCTCATGACCAGATTTAGGTTTCGAGATCGTTAACCAACAACAGTCTTGGCTCGAAGTTGATAGATAGCCCTGGGTCACTCGGTCTTCAAAACGGCAAATATATCTAAGTATTCCGGCGAATCTCATGTCTATTTCATGTGAACTTGTCTCTGGTTACTTCTTAGAATCCCGAGACTGCCTCAAAACAAGCTTTTTGCCCGACTAATAAGGCATCTCAACCGAACTTAACGCGACGCCCTAGCTTGTCGGCCAGTAACTTCCAGTCCTACGTAACACACAAGTCAGGTAACACGACGCCAATAGATGGGCGCCGTTGTATCCGAAACAGGGCTTCAATGTGCATCAAGACACGACTGCCTTGTCGGAGCCTTGCTTCGACCACAACTAAGATGCGGGTTCCAGAGGACGCGCACATTGGAGAGAGGGGTCGGACGATGGAACGAGAGAGAACGCAAGCCCGGGGGCCCACCGAAAGGAGACTCGGAGAACAAGAGGCAGCCGAGTCTGAGACGGACAGTAATGCGGAAGATGAGTCACCAAAGGAAATGAGAAGGAGAGCATGATTCACATCTACATTTCCAATCGACGAGGCGAAGACGCCGAGATATAGAACGACGGACGTATCATGTCGACCGCCCCTTTCCCGAAACGCTGAAAGGAAATTTGCCCCAGACAGGCAAAAGCCCATCTGACGCATACCTTCCCCAGCCCCAGGTCTGTGGTAACACCGGTAGTTGCCTTCCCGAGTGGCACAATCAAGGGTAGTCCTGCATCCTATCAACAAGCCTAATTCAACCTCCTCGAGAATGACGGGCGCCGCCTGGATCCCGTGACGGGTTGCCTCTGCCGTTGGTGAAACCGCCCCTAGCCTATCAACAGCGGAGAATAACACAGCCGGTCCGGGAGCTTCGATAAACTCGAGGAAGCTCACAGTGCGTTGACACGGTGTTGGGCGGGCAACCATTCATCTTCAGGCTTTGGCAAAGGAGTCCAATATAATCCATGACCTTCCAGGAGGCGTGCGGATAACGTAGCTTGGGCAGGTCGGCCCAGTCAGTCATAAGCCATGCTGTACAATCCCTGCAGTGCCCCAGAAGAAGCCCGCTCGATGGCCTGACTGGCTTCAGTCAACATGACTGACCCCAAGAAAGTGAGGCAACCGCCCCTCTGACTGGATAGCCCTTGACAATGACCTATCAAGGTCAATCAAGATGGCACAACAAGGAAGTAGCGAACTACCGCAGGCATGGCGTCGTCAGGGGTCCTTGACCCCAACGTGAGAAGGTAGGAGGACTCACTCCAGTCTGCCCGGGCAGCCGAGCCTTATCTGCCCTACACCGACAGTTGATGGAATGAAAAGATGTGGCAATGCAGATCCAAGCGACAGCCAGCAGGGAAAAGAAAAAAAGAAAAGCCGAGCGCATAAGCTTTCTGCAGGAACAAGCCGACTCCATCATGGTCGTTGGGTCGCAAGACATCAGACCAGACTAGCCCAGAGCTGCGCCGACAAACTGACTTGACCGCCGCCCACTGCTGCCTGCCTGCCTGGCTGTCCAACGCTCCCCACAAACCACCAACCAGATGTATAAGAAAAACAACCCACCGGCTCAACATCGGGGGGACATCTCCATTCCCTTCCACTCGAAAAGGCTCAAACCCCCCCCCTTTCCCAGACGGGAGATTCGGTCACGTAACCCGAGACCCCCATCCAGCCAGCCAGCCAGCCAGCACCGCTTCCCAAAGCCGGGACACACACACCACCCCAAGAGTGGCGACGTGCAAAGCAAGCGCCAGGCCAGGCCAGAACAGTCGAATCGCAAGACGTCCGACAGGTGAACAACACAACGCACACCGCCCAGCCCCCCCTTCCCCCTCGGACCAACCCTCGGGATGCCGGGCCTGTCTCGAGACGCACGGGAGGGCGTGTGTGTGAGTCATGATAGGGCGGGCGCAAGGGTTCGGTTTTCGGGTGAACCGTGGGGGGTTGGCTGGTCGTTTGTTAGACGACTGCCGGGGACGGTTTGTGTGTGTTTTCCTGCTGATCGACGCTCATCGTTTTGTTGTTGAGAGAGAGAGAGAGAGAAACTGGTTTTTTTTGAGCGGCCTCCTCCGCGATGGCGAAAAAGGGGAGGTAAGGTAGGTTCTGCTTCGATGATTAGCAAATGAAAGAGGCTTGATAGACCCCGTGACACCCCCCCCCCCAGCACCTTTTGCACGGTGAGTCAACGCTTGCCCCCATGGCAACACAAGGCGGAAGGCGGAAGGGGGAAAATGCTGTTGAAAAGTCTCAGCCACACCGTAAACGGGGCATATTGCGGCCTAAGGTGTTCTCGAACACACAAAACTCCCCTGCCTGCCGCGCAAGCGATGCGAAAGCCACGGTATAGGGCTGGATGCTGCTGCTGCTGCTGCTGCTGCCGCTGCGGGGTGTCGTTAGAAAGCGCAACGAGACAGTTAACGAGTGACGTATGATTCCCTCCCTCCCAGACGGCAAATAATTCCCGCAATTTGCTGCCGAAGGAGGTGCCGTGGTAATGTGGTCGACGTTGGGCAACAAAAAAGCTGTGCCTGACCTGAAATGATTTTCTGGGGTCGAAGTCGAAAGACAGATGGTGGACCGTGCATTTTTGGCATTTTAGCTCTTTCTCGGCCCCCCCAACGCAACGGGCGGCCCGGACCTGGACCTGGAGTGACTCGCCCCACGCGGGAGATCGGGACCTGAAAAAGTCCGGACGAACGCCCTGCAGCAAATGAGAAATGTTGCCGGCTCGGCATGTGGATCTTTCCGATCGGCGCAAGTGACTGTGGCAGGGGGTTGATGACCTCATGACCTGAGCCACCATGTGGCGACGTACCCAGAACGTTGCTTGGTGGGAACCAAACTCTCGGGATCGGGGCTTGACCCAGTTGAGCCTGAGAGGCGCTTGCAGGCCGCCGTTTCCAGCTGAACGGCCAAAAAATTAATTCCCCGAGCGCTTCGGGGCTGGCCCGAGCTGGCTGGCTCCACTCTCCACTTTGGAAGAAGAAAGTAACCCTGGTTCGTCTCGCCCTGAAAAGTCAGCTCTTGGCAGCAGCAGCAGTCCGTGTGCCCTGTGCGTCTGCATTGGCCCTGCTGCGAGTCTGCGATGCACTTCGCTGCGTGTCACCGAGCGGCCTCGCTGTTGCGCTAGTGCGCGCGTGGAATAGGGTCAAACGGATAGGGGCAACCGGGAAAAACGCAGTTGAAGAGTCTAAGTGGTGGATGTGTTTCGGGGGGATTGAGATCTTGGAGAAGCCCGATTCCTCTCCTTGTTCAGCTGCATGATCCATTAAAGGGGTTCTGCTGGGCTTGCCGCCTTCATTGGTTTTCTCAGCATCCTGCAGGAATAATACTCGGGAGCACTCAGCAAACTGCATTCCTTTTTTTTTTTTCAATTCCCTGGCATGTGCTTTCGGATGAGAGCCAAGAAGAACTCCATCCCTCACCGCTGACGAATCCCAGTTGCAGGCCCATCTTGCGATTAGTTTCCCATTGGTTGTTGTCTCCTCAAGAGGGCTCCAACTAGGGCTTCCGTAGCTGCACATTGGCGGTGATGCCGGACCATCTGACCGAAAGTGCGCAGTATCGCGGCTTCGATATTGTGCGTACTCCTTGTTACTGGCCCGGAAGATTGCAGATTGGGAGGGGCAGCTGAGCCCTGGTCTTCCAGTCGTCCCACATGGTGATAAGGAACCGTTTGGTAACTTTGGTTACGCAGAGAACCCTGGACGGGTGTAACTAGCACCTTGTCGTCTTGCACGTGCGGCGGCGAAGCCTTGAGCAGCAACACGTTGGGAGGGCCTGGGAGGGAGCTCTCTGCAAGATGTTGCGACATACTGGTTGTTGGGGGTGTGTGTTTTGTTTTGTTTTGGTTGCCCCTCTTCTCGGTACGAGGGGCCCGAAGAGGTGGCCGCCATCGTGTGTCGTCTCTCTCGGCCTCGAAGCAGGAGACCGGGGTCGACCAACGAAACAACCCCCAACGGCCTGCCTCCGGTTGCCGGTGAGCGGGCCTTTCGTCGTTCTTCTCTCTTCTTCTGCAATCACCCTCCAGACGGGTCGGGTATTGGCCAGAGATATCGTCAATTTCGCATTTTGTCCAAAATTTTGTGCGCAATGCGCTACGTCAGAGGCCCTGTCCAGGGTCGGGACCGTCCTCGACGTATGAGACGCTGCCGCGCACCTCCTTCCACCCCCCTCCCGGTATGAACATCTGCACCCGTCCATGCACGTCCGGCGCTCCCTCGCGACTTGAGAGTGTCGGTGAAGGCCAAACCGGGAGCGACGTCGGTTGATTCTGTCCCATACCCGCTTGGAGAGTTGCCTATTTTTGACACGAAAGGAGGGGGCTCTGCGGAGAGCGCATGCCTTTCACCTTGACCAGTGGATCCCCGCCTGGCAGATGGAGTGGTTGCACTGCTCCAACATTGGTGCGCTCCGTTGGATGGCCGTCCGTCATCTCCAATCGGGGGTCGAGACTCTGCATCCAGAACCTGCCGGCCTCCGTCCCATTGGCCACACAGCGGTCAGGACCAAAACAGCCTGCTCATATTGGACATCAACGCAGCAGACGACGGCCCCAGGCGAGCCATTAGGGCACCAAAACATACGCCGTACATGAGACTTCCCCCTGTGTGACTCACGGTTGCCAGAGGCAGATGGGGACCGTCCTCAAACTTTCTTCTTCCCCCCTGGCCGAAATGAGAATCGTATTGGCAGAGAGAAAATTTTCTCGTTACGGTGAGCCAAAAAGGGAGAAAATGATCAAAGCGGAAAGGCGGCCAGGCCAAAGCCTAAAAAGCCACCGGGACGGCCAGCAAGGTAGGGGTGGGCGTTCTAGAAAAAAACACACACCCAGGTCTAGCCAAGGGATGGACAGCTGCCAAGCCAGCCAATCCGTCCCAGAGCGAGTTGAAAGGTGAGAAAAGGTGTGTGCCCCACTGAGGGCGCTAGGGGGACAAGCCCGTGTGTGATTGTGCCCTGTCTTGTGCATGATGGGCGATGCCCCCTCGGCCCCTTTTCAGCAAGACCTGTTTGATGGATCAACCCGCGGCAGTGGGTGTAGCCTCACCCTTTGCTCACCGCGGCCCGACTCCCTCAACGGCGTGCAAACATTCCGTACTGTATGGAGATAATCCACACCGACCTTCGGCTGTTCAACCGAGGCCACGGTGAACGGGAAGAACGACACCGAGGACTGGGCCATCTCAGAACCGAATGGTGGAGAGGCCCGGGAGGTCCGGTATAGTTTTCGCCGGGATGGGCGAAGCGACCTCCACACTCCTTGAGGAGCGCAGAGGACTTGACGCGACTGAGTCCAGTTGTCCGGGCTGAACAGGCAGCCCAGGTTGACGCAGGTTTGCTGGTTCGCGAAGGCTAGACGGCGAGGGAGCAATTTAGCCCCCATACGCGATAGATATCTCGGTACCGGTAGAATGATTGACGACGAGCGGCTTAGACGGTTTGCGCGGCAGGCAGCGTTTGCACACCACTGCCTTCGAGGTTCGGGACGGACCGGTTGCTTTTGCTGAGAGAGAGAGAAGGGAAGGCCGAAAGAGTTGAGCAAGACGGACTGGGATGAGTTTTGCAAAGCTACCTCATAGCCAGACAAACAAGGGTATCAGCCTGTTTTTGAGCCTGCCTGAGGGATCAGCAAACAGGGGACGGTTTCCTTTCAAAAGAAACTATATTGGCAAAAGGCCGCTTCATCTGCGAGTAACGCTAGGTACATCCCGAGTTGAGTGAGCGACTGGCAAAGAGTCGCATCACCTGGCCTCGGCCTTGCTGTAAATTTATTGCTCCAAATGGCTTCCATGCGGGTTTTAAAGCTCATGGAGCGAAACAAGTGACGAAAAATCGCTCTGGTGTCCTCTGTCATCATTGGCTCCCAAGCTGGCCGGCATGCACGTCCTGCCTGGAACCCCGCTGAACGGCCTGCAAGTGCATGCATCCGGACACGCGGGCGCGAACCACTTCGCAGATTGACTCGAACAGGAGGATCCGCAACGACGCTGCAGCTGAGATCAATCCATCCAGATATCGCAGTGGATGTGCATGGTGCTTGGCAACCCCGGATTTTACTATGCCAGAACAGTCGAGGGTCTAGAACTGGCATCCCATGGATGGCCACATGACGATGGCCGCTTCCAGGGAGAGTGTGTGAACGGTATTTTGGAGTCACAGTCCACCTCACCCCGCACCACCCGAGCGATCGCGAAATCGATGCGAGGGGCTCGAAGGGGTCCCCTTCCCTTCCAGGGGAGGGGCAAAGCAAAACGCAACGAACGCACCAGGCTTTCGAGACACTGTGACTGCAGTGCAGACAGCCTAGAGCAGGAAACGTCATGTTGCTACTGCCTTATTGACATCCGGGACATCCGCGACGACTCCCCGTCAAATCCGGCAGGCAAGCAGTAACGTTGTCGTCACCAGCGCCAATTCACGTGCTCTGCCAGCTTCGATATCGCCTTCAAGTTCAATCAATACGAATACGTCCCTGTCGCTTTTTTCCATATTTACCCTCTCTCGGCCAACAGTTGCTCCCTAACTAGGCGAATGACTCTGCTGTCGTGCCCGGTTGGCGAACCGCCCTCATCACGCTAAAGTTACACATGTACGAGTCCCTTCGATGCAGCTTCTACTCTTTTTTCTCAACGAAGACGTGAGTAACTGATATTTTCGCACAGCAGCCGAAATCAACCTCCGCCCGAGACCTCTGTAACGTTAGAACGACAGGTCACCGAGGTCCTCCGTCCCGAGCATGTTCAGACCTCTCTCGGCCCGTTCGAGATTGCTAGGAGCCTCTTGAAAGACGACATTTTACGCGCGTTTGTTGAGTGCCACGGTTGGCTCATCGCCTCCATTGGTATCGCCGAGTCATAAATCGACTGGGGCGCCCTGGTCCCTCAGTCGTCAGCATCGCCAGCCTCCTTCACCGGACCTTCGCTTTGATCGCCGCCAAGTCACGAACCCCGGTTGCTTGCTCGTGAACGAAGGGAAAAATTTTCACGGACGGCTGGTTTTGAAGTGATCCCCTGCTAGAAAGCTGGAACTTCCCAGTCCTGCCGCGAACCAAATTTCGCTTAGCCCGCCAGAGGCTTGCCCATTCGCAAATCCGGGAGCAGTTCCCGGCCTCGCAAATTTGCAACGTCCAAGTGAACCAGGCACCTGCCGGGATTAAAGATTGTTGAGTGAATCACCGGCTCGGGATCATCGCCAGCTCCCAAAGGCTCCTGGGTGCTCTCGAGGTGCTGTTTGGTGTCAGGTGAATGTGTGTGTGTGTGTTTTGCGTCGATTCCACAACGGCGCCAGGAATCACAACGGCGCGCTCATGCGCAACCGAAGCGTACCGGAATTCATTGGCCGAATAACGGCCCGTGCAGACACAGTGCCAACAGAAAGTCGTGGAACTGGGTAGGGGGGTGTGGCTGCTTCTCGTGCGTGCTGACAAGGTTCGAAGCCGTGACTAACTGCACCCCAGCAAGCAGGGATCAGGGAACAACTGATTACATGCACGCCCCCTCCATCAATTCCGTCCAAAATTTCAATGAACAGGGGGACCAAGCCCATTTTTTCACGTCCCGCCCCCCCTGCCATTCCTGGTGCCCCTCCCACCTGATTGCGCCGGGCCTTGCGCACACCTTGGAGTTTTAAAAGCGGCGCCAACCTCCCAAATTCCCGTTTTCTGTCAACTTTGGCTTCTGCCAACCCTCATCAACTTCTGCACAACTGATCGAACCCCACGGCCATTCCCCACCGATCTTGAAGTCTGGACCGCCGACGAGTCCAGATCTTTCCAGAAGCAGCCGTCAAAGTCGCCCCCCGACTTTGGCGTTCGATTCTCCGACTGGAGATAATAGCACCAGACCCTTGACATGTTCGCAATCAGAAGACGGTTTTCCTCTCCTCTTCCAACCGACCACAGACCAAGGTGACGGGTGTCACTTTCTCCCGCGTCACGACACAGGCGCGATTTACCACGAATTTTGCGCTGAGCAACAGCGCCATCATCTCTACCCCTCGCAAGAAGCTGGGGGTTTCTCGAGAGAGAGATTTTATTGTTTTGGAGTTGCACAAGAGTGTTTGGATGTCTCGAAGGACATCGCAAGAGCCAGAGACCATGGCCAGCTACTCCCCATACGGGTCCACTCCCGGCCAGGAGTATCTCTACGACGAGAAGAAGTTTCCCAGTCCGTCCCCGACGCCATCGCCGCGGGGACCGAACTACTACTACGGCGCGACACCGCAGCGGCCGGCGACGCGAGCTCACTTCCGCAACGGGAGCACCAGCGGCATCAGCAACGGCTATGCCAGCCCTCGCGGCCCATCCTTCTCCCCGCGGTACACGAGCGACGGCCAATACGCCACTGTCAATGTGAGTGTCTCGCGGCCACGCAAGCCAAGTTTTTCGGGTCCGCCGCGCCCCACGCGCGAGCGTCGCTCCTCCTTTTCCTACCATCACGCCTCGGTCTCTCACGGGGAATCCGACGAGGACGAGTTCCTCGATTTGGGCGGCCACGCTTTCATGCTGCCCGGGCGGTCTCGGGAGAGGGCATACAAGGATCACTTCACTGTCAACGCTGGTGGGCATGGAACTGATTACGGCTACTATGCACAGGGCGGTCCCTTGTTTGACAGAGAGGCTGCTGGATTCGCGTCGCCGCGGTACGAGCCCGATCGCCGGCCGCCGCCGCCGGCCGCTGGCCAGTCCCGTCGCAATTCCACCTCGGTGCCTCAACGGCCCCAGACCGCCCGGCCCACTGCCAGCGCACACAAGAAGCCACCGCCGCCCCCTCCCGCTCGCCAGGCCACGGAGGCCGATGCCAAGCGGCACAGGATTCCCGCCGGTTACTCGCTGAAGAACTGGGACCCCACCGAGGAGCCCATCATGCTGCTCGGCAGCGTCTTTGATGCCAATTCCCTCGGAAAGTGGATCTACGATTGGACCGTCTACCACCATGGTGCGGGCTCCCCCATCGGCGAAATGGCCGGCGAGATGTGGCTCCTCCTTATCCAGCTGGCCGGGAAGATCAAGCGCGCCGAGGAAACCGTCCCCAAGATCAGGTCCAAGGAGAACCAGGAGATGATTGAGGAGTTCATTGAGGCAGGTGACCGGATCACCGACAAGCTCCGGAAGCTGCTCAAGGCCTGCGAGGCTCCCATGCTCCGTTCTACCAACAAGCCGCGCAAGGAAGGGTCGCTGGGCAAGAACGCCGGTGTCGAGTTCGTCGAGACGCTGTTCGGTGCCGACCGCGAACTCGAAAAGACGCAGCGCTTCATGGCGTCTGTCCGTCTCTGGAACCTCCGGTTCGACACCAACTGCGAGGAGATCCTCAAGAAGCCGACCATGTAAAACTATTTACCTCCCCGGGGCCACCTCATCTATCCGCCGTCGGTTTCTTCCTCCTTCCCCGCCCGGCCCCTCACACACACACACACACGACCTACACAACAAAAACCACAAAACACAAAACAGGATGATACCCACAAGCCAGTCTGTACGATTAGGTCTCTTTTCGGGCTCATTTGGTCATCCGGGTCTTATACGGAGGAGGCGAAAACCGCCTCCACAACAAAACTCGATACACATTCCGTCGGGAGCAGTCCCGCAATCACGGTGGCCATCTTTTTGTTTCGGTCTTTCAGAGATACCCCCCCCACGCGTACGAACCGTCGCTATACAAGGAGCGACAAACAAAAATAACCCCATGCTTATGAAAGCACCCCAAGGATGGATGGAATGGAAAACGGATCACACGATCACGTCACTGCAGCCGCAGACAGGCTGCCTTACCCCAAGAAGGTGTACAGGAACCTAAAAGTTACCGGTATTTTATTCTTTTGTCTTTGGATTGATGGATCAGGGATTTTGGTCCCTTGTTGGGATGATGTCAGAGGAGGACTTCAGCGACACGAGATGTGTGGTGGTTGAAGCCAGCCACACACGATACTTTAATGGCGAATTTGCTCGGGACCCGGGAAGATGGATATTTGTTTTTTTGTTTTGTTTTTCTTGTCTGATCGGTTTTCCTTTTGATCACAGAGGGGTCCTCGCTGGGTGTACGAGAGAGCCTCCGTCGGTTTTTTGTTTTGTTTTTACATCATGTCCCGCGACGTGCTGCCACAATTACAGCGAGCCGTCACATTTTCTGTTCTGTTTTTTTCTCCTGGGTTTCACAGGATGGATATACCCCCTTTTCGAGTTTTTTGCTATTTGAATCGCGCTGGATCATAGACTTAGTGGTAGCAATTAGAAGGATATCTGGGTTTTTACTGTCAAGCTTGTGTCTCATCCCAACTTTTGTGCATGTTAGGCAGCGAGCGGTAAGCCGGAATTTTGTGCGTGCCCAACCAATGTCATTGCGCCCGCCCACCCGCCTGTGCATTCCTCCGACGCGGCCAGACGCGGAATCAAGGCCACATTGCAGAAAAATACAAAATAAAATGAACATTGTTCGGCCATCGGTGATTGTGCCCAATTCTCTTAATTTTGACTTGGCCCCGGCGTAACCCTAGATATCAGCCCTAATATGCCGTTGTTGATATTTTCCCTCGCTCGCTGTCTTGCCCCGAAAATGATATGCACTGCCTCACCGACGTCTGACGGGGGGGTGTGCTTTTCCCGTGCCAGGCTTGGCCCTGACGCCATCCGATTTTTTTCTTTTTTAGCTGTCCCCCTTGCGCCTCACAACCCGGAGGCGGGAAGGCTCAGATGAAACAATTGCACACACCCTCCCTCTCCCATTCTCAGATATCGGTTGCCTGGCTTGGCCTGGTATTATGATAACGTTTTCGCTACGTGCTCGCCAAGGGCGATGATTGCTCTTGTGCAAGGGGAGCAAACAAAAACTCGGCTGATGTCTCGGAGGATGGATTGCGGTCGTCCTACCATCCCGTTGAGGTAATGTAATAATTAATCCCTGCTGTTCAGGTTTTCACCGTCTTCATGGTTCGGTCGGTGTCCTTGACCTTGGGCTCGGGCAAGGGGTTCCCACCAAAACCCATTCTTCCAAACTTTCCGGGGGGGCTGATCGAGACGATGGGATTCGGCTGCTCTCCTTCCGTGCACGGACACAGCCTCCGTTACCCAGCCCTCGCAAAGCTGAGACCAAAACTTCTTCCCAGGCTGCTGTCCAAACATGAAACATTCGTATCTCTTGTTTCTCTTCTTTCTTGTTTTCACCGCAACTTTTTGTTGCTGGCTGCCCCTTTTTCTCTCTTCGTGTCAGACTCAAATTGAGCTGAGCCCCGTACATGCACGTCTTATGTCATGATCCGCGAGTTCTCCCCGTCATGGATGCTCTCCAGATTGGAGATTCGGTACGGGTTCTAACATGGGATGAACGGCCCGGGGAGGGGTGGGGGATGAACCCTCCCTTCATCCCCACCTTCCCCGCCTGCAGCCAACCGACCGGCCATTCTCCATCTATCCATCCATTCATCCATCCATATTTTTGACGGGCCGGGAACGAAGGCGACCTGCAAACGGCCGCCGCGGCTGGATATTGCTGTGCGGTAACGAAGCTGTAAAAGTCCTGCACACGAACCCAAGACCCAAAGGGGGGAATTGCTATTTGTGCAATGGCAACCCCCCTCCCCCGCCCGAGTAACCTCGTACGACGTACGTACATACAGGCGACGAGTTTTTTTGGTGGTTCCCCTGCCCCGCCGTTCATTTGTCGGTTCATCCCAGGAGAGGAAGGTTACGCAGCTGCGGCGAGGGGCACAAACTTGTGGTCTCCCCGTCGGCCGACCGTGTTACGGTAAGGAGTTATTGGTGGTTGGTTGTGTTCGTGTTTGGACGGTCCGATTGTAATGGTCGCTATTTCGCGTCGTAACCGTGGTCGAAAGGGGGGAAAATCTCAATTCAATCTCGGGGATGCAGTTTTCTTCCCGTCGGCATCCCGAAGGAAGCCCGGTCTGGCTCCCAAGGTGAGTTACATGTACGTGCACACCGTCAGGGAGCACTGTGCACATGACGACCCAGATTCGGTGAGACAGGCAGATGCTCTGAAACCGCGTCCAGAGATGCTCCCGATCGACTTCCCCTGATGCGCGTTTTATTCCTGCGAAACATGGTGTGGAGTGTGTTTTGGTGTTGCAACTTTCCCTCGCTTCCGGGAGCCAGGCCTGAGCTAACTATGGTATTAACCGCTGCGGCGCCGCCATGTAAACTGCTGCGCATAGGTATTGACCTAGTTTTATCTGCACTGCCGCTATTCGATCGGTTACGGTTCGATCGACGCCAACATCCCGCTTGTTGGGCGCGTGTTCGCGCAAGCGTCATCGACGACAACAGATGCAATGCCCCCAACAGCCCTACAGGTGGACCCCCAGCGGACCCGACTAGCGTCAAACAAAAAAGCCCCAATCACAGCCACGGCGCAATCCTCTTTTGGCGCGCTCCTGATGACAGCTCACCACCATGGACGGGCGCCTAGGCTAACTCCTGCGATGGGAAGCAGCTACGCGCGAATCTGCCGCGCCAGATTATTTCCTTCTATTTGGTAGACCATTTACGTCACAAGATCAGGGCAAAGCCAAGTCAGTCTTGGGTTCAAAATGACAGCCCGCGGCGTGCAAGTGGGTTAGGGTTATGTGTGGCACCCCACACAATCCAGCAACACTAAACCTCCGCCGTTCTCAAAAAACTTGGAGAACCTCGCATCTGAGACTTGGGAAGGGAGATGATGGAAGTGGTTGAGGTGCTTGGCGGTGCGTTTTAGGGGTGTGTATGTACATGAACAGCCTCGAGGATCACACACATCAGGAACCCCTGTTGATGATGTCCTCGTACTTTTCTTCGTCCGAGCCTTTGATGTTTCTTGGGGGAATATACAATATAGAACGAGATATCGTATAGATACTACTGCCTGTTGAACGTTGGAGTTGCGATTCGCTACTGCTGCCTGCGGCGTAGGAATATAGGTCTTTGTGCTCGCTTCTAGTGCGGCGCATGGAAGCCGGGCGGGCGGCAGTTGGGCGCCCCGGCCCCGTTTCGCGGCCCTATTTTGGGGGCCTGGGCCCAATTGGGGGCTGAGGAAGCGCCCTGCAGATGCAACATGTATTTCTCTCCAGCTTGAAGACGGCACAGCCTTGAGCTGGCCTCGGATTCCTTCAGCACGCCGTGGCTCGTCAGACTGATACTCGAAGCGAGAGTGGTGCTTGCAAAGCTACACCTTGACTCGGTGCGGCATGACACACCATGCATACCATGGATTGTTCATCGGTTTGCTGCATCTGTGTGGTGTGACACCTGGACACACACACACAGTATCGCTAGTCCCAGGTTGTATCGCGTGGCTTAAGCACACACCCCTCCTATTCGCTTCATATCAGGTTGGCTGGGTGTTTGCCCGAACTGGAATGCGCATTCATCTATTGCGCCTCAGGTTCGTCTATTTTCTCCCTGCCACGCGCGCTTATTCGATCCAAAAGTGCAATGCTGATCTGCCGTTGCTCGCCTGGCTGGGTCAACCCGGGTAAAGGAGTGCACAAATGTCCTCACACTCGCCCAGCCGTGCACTGTTGTGCCGCTCTCGAGAACAGGTGTGAGGTGTGAGGCGTGAGGCTGGATTGGTGGTGGCCGGTGTCGACTAATGTTTGCCTCAGCCTTATGAGAATCCTCTGGTCATTGTCTCACGTTTCATCCAATAAGGCTGAGAAGTAGAGGCACAGGATTTTGTGTGCATCAAACAACCTTGTTACTCACCCCCCTGGCAAAGGCGATCCCGGGTCGACTACCATATACAGGTGAATATCGTAATACTCGGGACAATTCCCTTGTGAAACGGCGCAGATCCTTTGTTCTGTGAGGGTGTTTCTTTCTCGGGATTTGTAACAGGTAGCTTTCATTGTGCGTCCTTCTACACTATTAAGGGGTAACACTCGAGGGAAGGGGTAAACGGAGACACACAAACAATACGATTGTTCACCACGAAGGCGTTGCACAACAACAACAGCCCAGTTCAGAAAACAAGCCAATATAAATAAATTTGTAACCCTCGAGATTATCGAGTCTGAGAGCCAAGCCATCAAGCATCTCACAATATCATAGTTTTTGACACACTTACCCCAACAGACACCAACGGCGACGGCAGATAATATGGTTCCCTACACCGGCTGCCGCTGCTACAGACTCGACTTCTACGAGGCGTGGGATTCCATCCCCTGGACAATCAGCACACCCACCCTCCACGGCCTCCCGACGGTCGTCCGCGACTTCTACGTCATGAGCCAGCTCGTCGCCAAAGCGCCTGTTTGCAGCAACCACCAGGCCGAAATCCTGTCGAAATACCTCGAGACGCACAGTAGCGCAGAGTACCGGGTCATTGGCGAGTTTTGCCGTGTGTACGATGTCAAGCCGTCGTCGGTGCTGTTGCGCTGGCCTTCGTCGTTGCTGGCCGAGGAGCCGCAGAGGTGGATTCAAGTCCTCGCCGTCCGGTGGCCGCTCGCTGCGTCGGCTATTCCGAGGGAGCGTGCCCGGGAACTGGTGGGGTATTGCAGGTGGGAGTGCATGATCATGGAGTGTGTGAGCTGTCTAGTGCTGTCCCGGCTGAGCACGGATGAGTTGCTGCGGCGGTTAGATAAGTTCACTATGTGTCATGGTCGCTGAAACACAGGAGGCAATTATGTTTCCAGTCAAGTATAGTAGCTCTAGTTGACAGATATGTATGCCAGTATGAAACCTCTAGATCGACTAAGAATAAACCTCAAGATACAAAAAACCTCTCCCGTGTGTAACGGTGGTTAGCCACCTCCCACCACCTACCTAACTAAACCATATTAGCGTAACCACAGACGCTGCATTCCTGGATGTTCCGGTCGTGCGGGCGGCTATCTGCAATTGCGTGCAGCAGTGAAGCCGGGGGCCAATCAGGGCGCTGTGCCGGGCCTTGTGTCACAGTGACGGGGGCTTTGGCACACGCTTGTGGTGTACACACCTTTTGCCTTTTTGGGCCTTGGTTCGTTCACCTTGCTGCCCGGTCAGTGAAGGGTTGATGGTGAGAGTGCGGTTGGTGATGAACTGAGACCTGCCATGGAGTCGCGAGTGATGTCCATTCCGTGCGTGCAGTGCCTGTTGTTTCTGCGGATGGGGCTCGTCGCCGCTCAAACCATGGCCCTTACTGTCTGTATGTCCATATCCTCCAGGGACCTTCTAGGCCCTCACCCATGGAACTTCCATTCTAGAAGGAATGACACAGACAGACAGCCTTGCAGCCCAAACCTAAAAATCAGGCTCCCTCGGACGGCTGGCTGCACGCGCTCTGCATCCAATTATTTTTAGGGATGACGGGTGTGGCGTCCATCCATCCCATCGTCGCCTGCGTTCAACGTCGTGCCTCTCCCGAGCATCGGGCGCAGCACACTGAAGCCCAGGTTAGGTTTGCTTCGGTAGCATCCCGCTGCATCCACTCCCCCCCTCCATCCACCATCGGCATGGCCTTAGTGCAAGAACTCCTTCTTTGGGGATACCGGGTGCGCCTTGTCTCTCGTCAGCGCCGTACCGTATCCCACACACGGTGCCCTCACCACTCCACCCTCACAACCGAACCAGTGCACCCGAAAGACAGGTTGCAGTTGACCGCGTGGACGATCGGATCGAGCGGGGTGTCTCGGGCGGAGCAGCCGGGAAGAGCGGGCGACACGGGCGATACGGGGCGTTGTCCAGGCATGGAGTATGTATGTATGTATGTGCAGTATTAAAAGTTACCCGCAGCGCTGCATGGTCAGCATTGAAATTCGAGGTCCCCAAAAATATAAAACACACATTCATCAAGATTCACTGCAAAACGCATTTCACGGAAATACCTTCAACCATGAGCGGGAGAGTGCCCGGTGCGTGCGAAGCGCGGGGTTCCGGCGGAAACCGCGGGGAACAGCGGGCGGGGCATGGCGAGCTCCGATTCCCCCTCTCTGCTCCTGCTCTTTTGCCCCGCGTTCAACTTTAGGCCCTACATTAAGAAAAGACAAGCGAACGAAAACAGGATGTTATTCATTGCCGATTCCTGACAGGCAAGATCGGGACGAACTTGACGTAATCACAAACCATCAGCGCTTAATCATTACGACGCCGTGTAAATTGGCAGTCCCTCAAGGCCGGGAATTCGATCGAGATTCGAGAAGAACCCCGCAACGGCGCAACAACCCCTGGCCCGCGTTTGCCGCTGGACTCGCGCATGGCAACCCGCAGCCCCCACGACGTCATCGGGGTCGAGGCAAGGACAATGGTAGGGACCTTGGTAGCACCCCCAAGGAAGAGAGAGCCTCGGCGGCGGCGCCGTGTTTTGCCGAGTCCGGCCGCCTGGCTTTTTCTTCTCCCCTAGACTCGGACTCGGACTCGCTATCCAGAGTAGCAGAGTGAAGGCGTCTGGTGCTCCCGGAGAATTATACCATTCCCTGCGCTTGCGCCTGAAGTGGCGCATCCGAAGCCTGAGTGAGCCCGCCTGTGTGTGGCTCGGGACATTTCGGTCGGATCGGTATATTTCGGTGTGATCGGTGTTTTTAGCAATCATGTTCGGAGTGCTTTTTGCTTGCCGAGTCCAACTCGTAGAGCCAACAAAGGTAGTTTACAAATCAATGTGCCTTGGACTCGGGGACAACTCGAGGCGTATGCGGCGGGCGGCGGGCGGCGGAACCACATGTAAACAAATACCCCTGAAATCCCCCAACCAAGGCACCGAGTGACCGAGTGAGTGACCGAGTGACAGGAGCTACGCTGTGGTATATTGAATTTAAACTACCCACCAACAAACCATACTCTCTCTACTCCTGTTCGCTTTGTGCTGTTGCGTGTGAAAACCACACCTCCCTCATCCTCCCTTCCACTCTTCCGTCGTGATATTCCCATCCGCCGGCACAAATCTCGCTAGAACCCAACGATGGCATCCGGTCTACGCTGCTCTCTCCTCGTCTCACTCTCTTCACTCCCCCCCTCGCCCTCTTCACTCTCCCGATCTTCCTCATCACTACCCCCCTCCCTCTCTTCACCCCGGCTATCATCCTCATCACCCCCGACA
>MU857010.1:0-64275 GCA_033296705.1 Chaetomidium leptoderma | reverse complement strand
GGGTGCACCGCGCGCGCGCATGCCAAGGCGCTTTGGTGATTTCACCTCACAGCAGTTTACACGATCTCCGTTTCCTGCTCCCAGTTTCCGTCAACTCAAACTCTGCGATCTTTCTACACCACACCTCCAACCAAAGGCTGAGAAAATTATCATCAGAGATGGGTCTAACTACTATATTACGCGGCTTCAAAGTCCCCATCGCCGTCCTCGACCGCTTCCTCGCATCGAACGCCGTGGATACGACAGGTGGTTGCCCCCCCTTTTTGACGCCCGACCTCGACTCGAACGGCATCCCGCTGGACCCCCACTCGGCGTTTCTCCGCGCCAAGCTGGCCGCCGCCGGCGACAACAACTCCCTCGCACGGATCTTCATCCCGAACCGACGCGGCCAAGACTCGTGCACCCACGCCTACGTAGCCCACGCCTATGTCATGGTCTTTGCTCAGCGCAAGATCACCCTCGCGGCCGACCTGCCCGACCGAGCCCCGCCGGGCTTCGCAGAGCTGCGGCGCGAGATTCTGGGGTTTGCCGAGGAAGGAGAGGAAGCGCTGCTCCGGGTTGACGGTATGCAAGGTGAGGAGGGGGAAGAGCCCGCTAGTCTGTTATATGTTGTCATCACCGAAGAACGGGCGTTTCCGTTTGCGAGGCCTTTTGTACCAGAGGTGAGTTTCTGTTCTTTCTTCTCCCTTTCCCTTGATTAGTAATTTTCCTTCTTGGAGCCGCTATCTACCCAGGTACGTAGCTAACCTTTGAATACTTGCTTTAAAGTCCGTCCTCACTTGCGAGAAGTGCGGAGCGGTTTTTGAGGCTTGGGTCAATTTGCACTACCATTGCAGTGAGGCGCATAATCTGGAGATGAGGGGCTATACCTCCCCCTTCCCTGATAACTTTTGATCGCGTAGCTTTGCGTTGTCTTGCTGCTCGCCGACAATTGAGACATTGGCAAAGGGGAGGATCGCGCTGGGACGGCCTGTCTGAACGAGATATATTAGTTCTCGTTAGTTGGAAGGAAGCGCAAGGAGTCGTGATGAGCGAGCTTCGTAACAAGGTGGCGGTATAGAGAGACATTGGAAAAAGGAGATGCAAAGAATCCCAGATGAAGATGCAGAAAATCCGTAAAATCGATGTTGATTTTCCCACGTGGGTGGAATTCTATCTATGGAGCTTTCGCTTATTAGCTAATCTCGTCATTGTTCTCCTAGTCCAGCTTGATATCCGTCTTCTTGTCAAGGAATTCGACTATATCTCGGAGCATTGGGCCCGAGTACCAGTGCGCAAGACCCTCATATTCGCTCCACACAACCGTCTGCGCCCCAAGACCTTCTAGACAGGCAGCCGCATCTCGACCAAGGACAACATTGACACGGTCATCCTCGACTCCGTGGCCGAGAAAGATGGGCGTGTGCAGCAATGCGCTTCCCGCAGCCTTGACACGATCGTCGGCTCCAGGAAGCTCGAGCTCGTCTCGGAACCACTGCAAGGCCCTTGCTGCCGGTCCATACCCTTCCCCTTCACTCTCGTCACCTCTATCAAAGATATCATCGTCGTCGTCATCCAGCTCCTCATCCTCAACCTCTTCCGGATCATCTTCCACCCCCTCTCCTGCCCCTCCCCCTCTCCTGCCCCTCCCCCTCCCCCACCAGCGCCAGCGCTATTACTAGCAGCCTCCTCCGCCAGTTTCCCCGCGGGCGGCAACCACCCACACATGCCTAGCGCACCCGCCAGCGGCGGGCCCTCCCAGAGCAGCAGCGCCACCAGCGCGGCGGCGCAGCCCTGGCTTAGGCCGCCGAGCACGACGCGTGACGCGGCGCCGCCCCCCGCGATGGCGATCTCGGCGCGCAGTAGGTCGTGCACGTGCGTCGTCGTCTCGCGCAGCCCGGGCACCTGCAGGGCCTCGCGTGTGGCGGCAACGGTGGCGTTGGGCGCGGGGGGCGCGTCCAGCGCCCAGTTGTCGAACCACTGGTGGATGCGGGCGCGGCGGTAGATGGTGGCGCGGCGGCGGGCGGCGGTGGGGAAGACGAAGCGCGCGTGCGGAAAGATCGTGGCGAGCGTTTGCACCACCGTGGGCGAGTGGTCTGAAGGGGAGGGGTCATTGGTTCCGTCCCGATCCGAGTGGTGCGGTGCAGCGGCGGATATGGGGGTATCGAGCAGGACGGGCCCGAACTTGTCGCCTGAGGAGCCCCGGCCGTGGAGGAGGATGAAGGTCTGCTTGTGCGGCAGGAGACGAGGCGGGACAATCAGCGGCGGGGGATAATCTGAGTCGCTTGCCATTTTCCGGGCTTTGTAGTTGTTCTGTCTGTCGCAAAGACAGTATTTGCAGCAAAGACTCGTTCTGTTTGTCCGGTCTCGACGTCAGGAACAAACCTGACTTATCAGAGACTGTTGCAGGAAGGTAAAGAAGGATAGAAAGTACAGAATAGACTCGCGCAAACCTTCACAATTGAAAGCAACGAACTGTTAAGCGTGCCAACTGCGAATACACAGTGCGAATGATACAAAGCACGCGGTGTCATGTGTGTTCCTGCCCGGAACCAACAGCGTCCCATTAATGTGGTAGGTAAGAAGCGCTTGCAGAAGAGGGGAGGTCAACGCCCGAATTTCCTTTGACACCAAAAAGCCGCCCAACAATGCACCCAGATGAAGAAACTGTTTGGGCGAAAGCCGAGCCGAGCACCCCCTCGCCTCGGGAAATGCTGCAGCCTGCGGCGCAGCTTTTGAATCAGGCAACACAACGTCTCAGATCCGGATACACTGACGAACGAGATGACCGCATCACGCGCCCGAGTCGGCGACCCGTTGCTGTCACGGATGTATGGCGGTGGGACACGCGCACCGTGGTTGAGCTGACCGACTTCCCATCAGCGAGGCCATCGCGGGTTAATTCCCGATTCCGTTCATCACAAACAACCAGATCAATTTCGCGTCCCATGCTGAGAGCGGCATGCTGTCTTCAATTCTAGCACGCCGGGGACGATGGGATAGCCCGAACGGAAGGCGCCCCGTCAACTTGTAAATTACGCGAGAAGCTCGATGAGACCGTGTGCATGTGTATGTAAATTCAAGACCAATCCCCTATCTCAATGCGCGAGTGCTAGCAGCCGTTCTCGGGGTCTCCCGGACAGAGAAAGCCAGGCATGCCCATCCCATCAGAGCCAGCGCTTGTTGCCGTGGTGGGAAAGGAAGTCACCGCCATTGCCCTTCTCCACACTGGCGTTCGCGATGACTGACTTCACGGCAGTGACAGACTGCTCCGGGGTAAGAGGCCCCTTGAAGTGCGGTGCATAGGCGGCGAACCCGGCCATCGTGCCGCTCAGTCCCTCCATCTGTTCTGCGGTCACTGTGGGAGGACAAAAACACTCGTCAGCATCGAATACTCCAAAGAAAACGCACTGCGCCTTACCGTCCTTGTATTGGCCCACGTCTACGAACCCCGGGGAAAGCGCCAGGAAGAGAACGCCGGCCTTCTTGTACTGAGCGTTGTACTTGGCAACGACCATGTTCAAGGCCGCCTTGCTGGTCGCGTACAGCGAGCCGGTGGTCAACTCGTAGCTGTTGGTCAATACCGTGTCGGCGAGGCCGGTGGAAATGGCGATGACCTTCTTCGCTTGACCTTTGACGATGAGTGGCATGAACAAGTTGAAGAGGTGGACGTTGCCGATGACGTTGACCTCGAACAGTTCCCTCAAGGTCTTCGTAACCATCTCGGGCTGGTCACCCCTGTTTGCCGTGGTCAGTCGCGAGCCCATTTGTTCTCAGGTAGAGGAATCTTACAGGGTCCCGATGGGGTCAAAGGCATCGAAGAAGGGCTGGAAAGCAGCGTTGGCGATGAGGTAGTCGAGGCTCCCGCCGGTGATCTTGGTTGTCTCGGCGGCTGCGGCCTGTCAAACTGCTTCAGCGCCTGATCAACCCAAAACACAGGATTTGGCTCCCGAGCCGAGCTGGCTTCCTACCTGCAGAGCATTGTAGTCGGTCACGTCGGCTTCCAAAATGTGAATGTTGCGGCGCCCCTTGAGGTCCGGGTCCTCTGATACTTTCTCCAAGGTCGCCGTCTTATTACGGACGAGTCCGATGACGGTGTCGTTCGGGTCGTTGGAATACTGGCGAAGGAACTCGTACTGTTTGGAAGCTATCAGCACCGGCTCAGCGAGCGAGGGTCATCAAACCTACCCCAATTCCCCTGGAAACTCCGGTGATGACGTAGGAAGGCATTTCGGCAGGTTGCTAGGGATGTGGACGGTTCTGCAGGAACGGCGTGGGACAAAGACTAAAGATACGATGGCGATGTTCGTTGACGAGAGTGAATGTGCTTGATGATACGGTTTACACAGGGATGAGATGGAAATGCGGGATGTAGTTGCTGGTTATATATTTCCCATTTCTCCATTTGAATCTGCCGGGACGAGCCCTTCTCGATTCCCAAGTTCTGCTTACACGATAGTTGCCCGCCGAGGGTTTCTTTTTGATTAGTAACCTGCCCGCTTACAAGATGGTTGCTCATAGTTAGTTCATTCCTTGTCTTGGACCTGCATTGGACGCTGAGTGTGCTCAGCCAGGTCTTGGCATAACTCCAAAAAGGGACCAATGGGGGGATTAAAAGACTCCGCACACGACCTGCAGTGTAACCCGAGAGTTGAAAGCGAGGCAACTTTGGAAAACACTACTATATCTTTGTCTGATAAAGTTTGTCAGCATTGTGCTCCTAATCTCCTGCCGCCTTCTTACCAACCACATAGGCCTCCGGCCAGCCGCCCGAACGGCCTTCAACAAAGCAAGCAACCGGCTCGTATTTCCACAACTGCGACATGGCATTGGCATCCGCCGACGTTATTTGTAAGACATGAGGCGACTCTCGCCGGGACTGGTCGAACGCTGACAAAATCTAATACAGCGAAACATCATGATGGTTTTCTCCAGAGCTCTCCCGCTCCGGAAGAGGACCTATGTTCACTGCCTATGGGATCTCCGTCTCGGCAGGGTCTCAGCCTTCGACTATCCTGGCCTTATGCAGGTGATCGCAGACGCGCTATTGTGGGCAAGTCGCCGTTACATGTACCCAAATTGGCGAGCAGAAACCCGCATGCCGGCGACACGCACATAGTTCAGGTATCGCAGCGGGATATGGAAATGCATTATTACCTCAGCCACCTGGCACCCAATGGTAACACCGCCCGGGCCCGAGATGATACTTGGCCCCTTTTCTAACGCGTTCTAGAGCGCATCCGGCCAGCCTGGGACATCCGAGCGGAATGGAATCCGGCAAACACCCAGGCCGGTGACCAAGATCTGATCCAATACTGTGGGTTCAAACAGGGGGTGTCCTTTCAGGTCTGCCCAGGCAAACACCGCTGACTGCCTTGGCTGACACACACTCAGTCCAACTGGCCGCCTCGAGATCCCTTGCCACCTTCGGGCGTGATCCCGCGGAGCTGGGGAATGTCGTCATCCGCATCGCTCTGGCCAGGAACACGGCGTCGTCCACGGCGCTGTTCCACTCGCTTCTCGCCCTGTCCTCGCTCCATCGCCATGATGACAACCCACAGGCAGTCGAGCTCAAGATCTTGGCCCTCGAAGGCTTGACCGCCGCATCGGGGAAACACATGGACACCACGGAAGCGATCCAGCATGTTGCGACCAATATGCTGCTGTGTTCTCTTGAGGTCGGTAACACTCACCGGCCCGCCGGCGTGCGTGCTGTCGTGCCGTGCTGATCGTTGTATTACTATTAGATCCACCAACTATCCTGCAGCTCGGGTGACTGGACGTGTTATCTTCGCAGCGCCAAGGACATGATACAGGCCGCTGGTCTCGACGAGCTGCATCACGATAATAGCGACTTGGCCGCTCTGTTGGACTGGGTGTACTACCATGACGTCCTCGCCCGTTTCAGCCAACGGCACTGGCACAGGGAATCCAAAGGCAATGGACCGTCGCCTTCGCCAACCGTCGCGTCCAGTCCATTACTACTAGTAGGCGTCTCGCCGACGACGAAAAGTCCTCGTGCCGAGGTAAGGTTCACTACGACAAGTTGACGAGGTGACTTGGGAAGCCTTTCCATTCTAATGATGTGATTTGCATACCTTAGCCTTCAAAAACAGCATCGCCCCCGTTGGCTCTAATAGAGCTGCTGTCGGAGGTCTGCGACGCCGTCAACTCTGCCCATCTCCCATCCATGACGTCTGCCGAACAAGACGACTACAAGTCCTTCTTGAAGATCCTCGACTGGAGGATCAGGAGCATCGAGCTACCGGCGACAGCCGACGGCAATGCAGATGCGTCATTGGGGATGGAACTATACCGACTGGCCATGCTTGTGTACCTCAGCCGGGCGTCCGATAGTACTACTAACCTTCGGAACCAGTCGACCAGGAGGACACAGCAGCACATTGACCAGGCCTTCGCCATACTCGCCCGGTTGGGCTCCTGCGACCGACAGTTTCCCGTCTTTATCCTGGGCTGCGAGGCGCGGAGCGATGATCAGCGGGCCGTGGTCCTCGACCTCATCTCCAGGACGGAAAAGGGCCACTCTTCCCGTTCGCTCAATCTGGTGCGGTTGTTGCTACAGGCCATTTGGGCGCAGGATGAACTTGGTATTAAGGGGGACATGAACTACTGGGACAAGCTAAGCTATATCATCAGCTGCTGCAAGATATTGCCTGCCTTTGTTTAGTCGGAGTATTATGGGTTAAACCGATCGGACTGTATGTCCACGAACAGTTCCATCTCTAAAACAGTCCAACAAGCCAAACAGGTCTGTCTGCCTTGTTTCCCACGAACCCCTCACTTTCAAATCTCGAACCCTCCCCCAAGGTCCATGATCCGGTCAGGATCTATCTTGTCCCTGATGACCCTCAGCCGTGCCGCGTTCTGTGCGCCGTACAGCTCCTCTGTGCTGGTGCCAGCGACGGCGTAATTTCCATACGCCGGAAAGCCGTCCTCGTAAATGCCCTCGTCCTTGGCAACTTGCTTCAGCGTCGCCAGAGATTGGCGGATCTTGGCGTACCACCAGTCGTCTTCGAGGGGGTTGAGCCAGGCATAGTACAGATTAAGCTACCAGGCAACCCACACGTCTAGTGTCAGCATCGACGAAGGTTGCAGACAGACGGGGGGGAGGGGTAAAGGTTACCGGCAAGAGAGAGTCGGCATGCGGAAACGCACTCTCGGTGGCATGCACTCCGTATTTTGTGAATGGTTCAATCTCGTAGCTGACCGTGGTGCCGCTGTGTAGAGCAGAAACCTGGCCGATGGCCTGACAGGGTGATAAATACCGATTAGGTGAGCATGTTTTCTCATGCAGGGTCATGTACAGAATAAGCATGTTCTTTGGTTCGTGGTGGACGTACCTCTGCCTCCGCCCTGACAGCTTCGATATAGCGGCCGGTGAGCTTTGTCGTCGAGAAGCTGTGAAACGTGCCCCTTGCGTTCAGGACTAGCTGCGCCGGGAAGCTGTTGATGAGCTGCTTGTACGACTTGCTACCAGTGTTGTCGATGGTGGTCAGGAGCCCGTCAAACATGTCAAAGATTTCTGGCTTCTCTGGCCCGTCATGGAAAAAGAGTGCCATGGCCCCGACACCCAAGCCGCTTCCCTCGAGTGTTACGATGATCTGGGTTTTGGGGTCTTTGCTTTCGTCATAGAAGCGCTGAGTTGCGTTGAGCAACTTGGGGACATGGAGAACCGGATATCTGCGGAGGCCGCCCTGGTGCTGTTAGTCTCAAGCCCAACAGCGTTATGCTGAAAGTCCGGCGTCGATAACTTACCCAGACCTTGGGAGGTTGTGGGTGAGTGTAGAACTCGGCCGATGTCACAATACCGAAACGGTTGAGGCCCCCTTTGAGAGCGAAGAACAGGTCCTTGTTTTGTTGATTCGAGGCCACCGTGATTGTTCCATTCTTGGGAGATTACGTTAGACAGTAAATGATAAGGGGCCCTACTCAACTCACCGGAAGGACCACATTAAAAGACTTGACCGTATCACAAGTCAGACCTGACACAGATAAGGTTAGCCGTGCCAAAGGCTTGATTGAGGACATCCGCTCCGTGTCCAGGGCTAACCAACCATATTGGTTTGTTTTCCTGGATTCTGTCATCAGCAAAGTGTTTCTTTCCTCTTGGTTTGAAGACGGCTCACCACGAGAACCCGCCGCCGAGAGTGAACCCCCCCGTGCCAGGCCCAGGAACCCTGCCACCGACGACATTGACCCCAGCATCCTCAAGAGCATCGTACACATCCGTCCATCCCTGCTCACGTTTTAGTACATGTTTCTTCCAAAACAGGACTCATGCGATCCCCCTTACCTGACCGAAACCGAGCGTGACTATCTTGCCATCCGCAGACAGCTCGACTTGGTCAAACCGTTTGAGCGAGATGTGAACCCCCGGTGTACTGGAGAACCCCGGGTTTGATGCGTGTCCGCCACAGTAAACAGCAAATGGCGTGCGGGAAGCGCCAACAATCTGCAGGACCAACGCGACGTCTTCGGGAGACCCAGGCTCAACGACGCAAGCTGGCTTGTCGTTGGACGTGAGGAACCAGTGCTGGATGGCGCTGGTGTACCGTAACGCTTGAACTGTGTTGGAATCATTGATCAGCCAGATGTATTCTACCCAACTTGTGGGAAGCTTACTCGGGTAAACCACATCGCTTGACTCGGAGATTATGTCGTCAATCTCTCTGCAGACGCCGGTTGCGTTCCCTTGAATCACGGCATGTGCCACGGCAAAGGCAAGCGCCAGGGCATGAAACAGCAGTGGGAGATACGCCATAGGTGACGGTGACCCGGGCAGGTGTTCAAAGGAAGGCGGGATATGAGTTCAAGCTATGTGCTCAACGACGAGGACGAGGGGCTACTACCCGGATATACACTACTATTAATATACAAATGCATCCTTGGGGGATTTCCACGCTGTGCATTCCCGAAGCGGCGTGGCCAACTTGAATATGTATGTAGCACCGTACCATGCCTTGATCTCATGGAACCCAAAATGCAAGATGTTTCACCTCGAGATCTACGGCTTGGGCATCATGGGGCTGACAGCCTGGACTGTGCCGGGCTGACAAGTTGGGACAGCTATTATTCGCCCCCCTCCTCCCACGCCAGAGCGGACCAGGTTCGATGGCTCTCGAAACAGGTTTGCAGGACAGCCCGCGGCCCTTTGAGGTTACACTTTCTGCAAGCCACCTCACGCTTATGCCGGGTAAAGAAGGTGCCGCGCCAGCCCGCCAGATCGGGGACTGGACAGACGCATTAGGGGGAAGAATACCCGGGAGTCTTTGCAGGCCGCCCCTTTGACTCTGACATTGCAGCTTTACAAACTCCCACAACTACGAGTCATGAATGTTGACTGACATTGAACGTACCGCAGGACAAAACATAGGGCCACCACGGATGGTGGAGCCGACTCCTATGTTATTAATAGAAGCTCGCTCTCTCCGACGACATCAGAGCTCACCAGGGCAGTCTCGTCGACTTTGAGGGTTCCCCATAGAAGATTATTTGCAAAAAACAAGGAATCCGACGGATGATGGGTTGCAGGAACTTTACCGTAGTACTCGACCATTACTTGCAACCAAACAAAAAGCACCACGGATGTCGGCTCGGGACAGGAGCCAGGCCAGAGCTGAAGACGCCCAACCATGATTCCGGAAGTTCCGGATTCGGATTGAACTTAAGTTCCGGATTCGGGATTCCACCCGCTCGGCAGTCCAACCAAGTTCTGACTAGGAATTCGACACACGGCTTTACACCGCCTGCCCATTCCGCTCACAAGCTAACGGTGATTTCGACTTTGTTTTGCCGACAATGAAGAAATGGCTGGAGCCAAACTAACAAAGTTCTTGTAATAGCAGTCTCGCTTGCATGGCCTGGGACGACATTGATACGTATGCCGAGAAACTCGATAGGATTGACTCGACTCCTCCCTGCTAAACTCTCGACTTCACAGCAGCCCCTGGCCTCCTTCCCTAGCCTTCCTTGCAGGCCGGGGCCCTCCTACTGGCTCCCTCCCTCACCAGGTGCACTTGATGGGGGTGAAATTTGAGGTCCCGCAGGTCGTCATTGGCCCGCATCCATTGATATCGCTCTTGGTCTCCTTCAAGCAGCTCTTGGTGGTCCAGCCCTTGAACTTGAAGTGCGCCCGCCCGTTCTTCCAGTCGACGCAGAACTCGGTCATGTCCGGCACCGACGTCCCCCGGCATCCGTCGTTGGCGTTGACTTGGTATGTGCCGTGGGCGGTTGTGAAATCTAGGTAGGTAGGTAGCAACCAGCAATTGTTTAGTGAAATCATTCTCTCCAGGTATCTGGGAACACAACAACAACAAGAGAGACAGCCGTTAGCCGTAACATGGAAAAAGGGAAATAGCCAGGGTTGGCTTGGACATACACCCGACGTTATTGCAGCCCCCAAAGACACAAATCACGGTGACATCCAAGTAGTCTGCCGAGGCCGTCGTCGCGAGGGCCACCAGGCTGGTGAGGAGGACCGGGACGTTGAGATACATTGCGAAGGTATTCTAGAGCCTAGGTAGGTAGTTCTTGCAAATAGTGGTCGGTGTCATTGGGTTCAAAACGGGTTGGCAAGCTTGCCATTATATAGACGTGGCTATCCCTCTTGTCATCGGCTAGCGAATACGAAAAGCTACGGAGGTCCGTAGTCTGCTTTGAATTTCGAACCGACCTCATCTCTCCGGCCCCCTTGACTACTACATTAGTGTGTCTTTCGCGTGGGTGAAAGGATGCAAGGGAAATCCTTCGCCCCCAAATAAATGTTGAGACGGGCCTGTTCCGGGCTAGCCCCTAGGTGCAGAGATTTCAATTGGCGGGGGCGGGATGCCCGAAGGAGACATCCTGGATGTGATTTGAAAACACCGACTATTGTCTATCATGATGTTTGTGGAGAGCCAGAGCATTCTCTATCATCATCATCAATGGCCAAGGCAGTGGATAGTCCTTGAGTGTGCTACCTACACACTTATACATTTCATCACTGCCTAATAGCTTTTTCCCTGCCAGCCCCTGGGCCTCTCCGTAACTCGGTGGCCTCACCTCGGCTGTAGACTAGAGCGAAAAGGGACTCGCTTCGGCCGGCGGTTAGTCTCTCGGTCTAGCTTCCGCTCTAGTAACGTAACTTGAACCGGCACGCCAGGCCAATATTCCCACCGCCCAGGCGCCTGGGTGATTTGGCGGTGTTCTCGGGGGGGTATCGGCTAGTCCCAAAGTGCCGCGGCCCCCAATCTTGTGGTCAGCAGGCGTTGTCGTCAAGCCGGATCACGCTGCCGTCCGCCGCTGCACCTTGTCTTTGGTCCGCGTTGTCCTTGATCCGCGCCACGACGGCGTGCCGATGTCGCCGCGCTTGACCTTGGCGCCGGAGGACGCGGCCATGCCCTCCGCCTGGGCACGTCTCTGTTTCTGGGCCACAAGGGCTCGATTTGGGCTCGATTTATGGGAGCAAGCTGCTCAATGCTAGCCTTGTAAGGTTTCTTTGCTGTGGCCTTATCTGCTGCGGACCTTGTGGTGGTGTCGCCTCGTGGTAAATGGGTAGTAGACGGGAAGCCAATGGACTCTGAGTTAACCCCCCAGGGGGCTATGGCTGAGTCCGCAGGGCTAATTATAAATAGCCCTGCTATCGCAGAGTTCACTTCGAGGACAACATGGACCACTTGAGTGTATTAGGACTGAACGGGTTACAGCCCCTTGGGCTACCACCCTATGGGTTTGACAGCCTGCCTCTTTTTTGGCCCCCTAATTACGCTACCGCGCTAACTACCTCGTATCAGGCTTGAGTGTTTGGCTTCCTTACAGCCCAAAGAACTGCACCCACTATTTCCGCATTCGTTTGTCCAAGGAGAGACGGGGATCCGTTACCAAGGTTGTCGACCAAAGCGGTAACGGAAGCAATTGGGAGCATCACAAAGGAGGGAATCTTGTACAACGGCAGTAGGTCTGATAAGTTGTCTGAATGCTAGATTTGAACAGCTTCACTGTTGCAAAAGGGGCAGAAACGGAGTCCGAAACGGTCCAGCGACGGCGCGTGGACGGTAGGGTTTATTCCCCGCAGAAAAAGGTACATATCTGAATTGCCTGATTAACGCATGAAAGGTGCCGTGGTGGGAAAAGTTGCCAGTAATAGTGTTTCGTAGGGAGTCAGCCCCTGAGTTCCCCTATAGTACACACAGGCTTGGTTTAAATTACGACTAACCCTACTCTGTTTGTATTTTAAAAATAGTCGTCCTCCGTGAAACTCCCTTCTTTCTCCCCCGAGGCCTCCTCAACTTTTGCCCCGTCCCATCCTTGGTGCTTCCGCAACCAGCGGCGGCGATGCCCGGGCACCCCATGAGCACCGTCAAGTCCACCGCGTGCATCACCCGAATGTAACCCACCCGGGGGGCACCTCGCCAGAACTGGATTTGACATGTCGATCGCTCCTCTTTTCGGCCTATCAAGGCCCGATTGCGGGGAAGACGCCGGGCCGGCCCGGCTTCTGTTCAGGTTTGGGTCTGGTCCAAGTCTGGGGGGGGAATTCTTGGAACAACCCTGTTCTTCTTGCTCGGCATCGTTGGCGGCGGCGGACCGTTCAAAGGTTGGAGTGGGCATGTCTAGCAGTGCCCATATGTGATGGTCGTTCAAGGGGGCTAGGCGTGTGCCCTCGTCTGTGTGCCTGCTTGGTTGTCTCCCGCAAGTTGCATCAACCGACTTGCCGTTGGGATCGGCGATCAGAGCAGCACAATACAGCTCCCCTTTTGTGGCATACCAAATCGCTGCTTTTAGGATGATATCCAGCACCTGGAGTTCATGTGCGTTCCGCGGCGCGTAGATCATGGCTAAGCCCTCTGGAACTGGTAGCCTTTGCTCTAGGATCCCATGGAACAGGAACCGAAACCACCGCTTATCGTTTGCACACAAAGGGTGCCGTTCTCCCCAGCCACCACGTATTATTGTCCCGACGTCTTCAGGGTGTAAGACAACGTGGATGGATCCATCAGGGCCATGCACATGGGCAATCTCCCCGCCCCAATCCTCATCCTGCATGCGGTGGTGAGTCGTGCGGGCTGACCGTGGCTCGATGTCCCAGCAGAGGGCATCTAGCTGGTCCGGCTCCAAGGAGGACATCTTGATCTGTAATTGCTTGGGGTGTCTTGTCTGGTAGGATTTGACAAGCCTGTCAACTTTGCAACACATGTCCGGTGACGCTTTGCGGTCCAGCTGCCTAGCGGGAATGACAGTGTTGACTGTTGGCCGCCCCCCCTTTCGTTTCGGGAGACTGGAAATGTGACCACGGTACGAATACTCGTGAGTTCGGACTCGTGGGGGCTTCAGGACATCGACCCGAGCAAAGGTCGTGAGAGCCATGACGGCACACCAACCCCTGAAATTTGCTGGTTGTCCCAGTCTGAGCTCCTTTATGGTAGCAGCATACTCGCAGTACGCGTTGCAGGTCCACCATACTGAAATGGCAATGGCATAGATCCAGAAGAGCTGCTGTGGTGTAAAACTGTCGATTAGGTGGTAGGATAAAATGAAAGATCCCCCAACGACTACGGGGGAGGAGCTTGCCCAGAAACTGATCAAAGCTGGTAGGAGACCTAAGGCGCAATACCCGAGCAGTTCCAGCAGGAAGCAAAGCTCCCGCATGACTGTGTGTGCCATGATTGTAGGTAACTGCATACAATATTTTGGAGTAGGCAGGTGTTGGTGATAAAGCAGTTGCGTGGGGTTGCATCAAGTGGAAGGGAAGCGAAAACTTGAACTAATACTCTGTGTTGATTGCGAGCTCGGGGTATTAGTACTTGGAAATATACAATCCATGTAGTATAGGTACCTTGTTTGCTCCCAGATATGTCCCATTGTGGCCCTCACAAATCCCTTGTGTTTGTGCTCGCCCTGGCTTTGTTCCGTCTCTTTGTCTGTTCTTGACGGCCGACCAACGCCCCCAACTCGTACACATCAAGTCTACAACTGCGTTAGCACTTAGCTTTGAACAGGAGATGTGTCCATATCCTGCTATTTAGGATTATTGACTCTCATTGCCATGTTTTGACAAGGTGGGTGAGGGAACCTACAACTGGATTAAAGACTACCGGTATTTTGTGAAATGGACTAGCATCAGAGTGATGTTTGACAGCCTTTGATGCCCCGAGAACCATTGAAGCAAGTGAACCTTATACCCGGGGCTCTACACCACCTCCGATGGCCTCTCTGATTTCCCAGCCTGGCCATTAATCTTTTTTGCATCGGCTTCCCGGGCATGAATACCCCCATCCGGACCCTCATGGCCCTGTCCTTGACATTGTGAAGGTGATTGTTGCTTCTGCTCTCCACCCATAGAAGCCAGATCAGATAACGCAGCAGCAGCATCTGCATTTTGGGTGGTTGTCCTTTTCGCCGCCTTTGCAGCCTTTCTCCGACCACACGAGATGCAACACCCGACACAGCCCCCAATAGAACAGACGAAATGTACAGCGCTATCAAAGGACGCATGTCAGTTCGAGTTCCATATCGTGCGGAAAGCCACACGCAGCATCGCGAGAGAAAAAGAGAGAGAAAACTCACGCCACAGCACCTGCAAACGCAGCCGAGGTGTTTTGAGGGCCCATCCAAGGGTCGTCGTACACCCTCCGCTCAGGCCACGCCACGCCGATGGCCCCGACACAGCTTATCACAGCCGGGATGACGTCGATGAAGGCGGCGGTACACGACGCGCCAGCCTCGTAGAGACCAACGATGGACAAGATGGTGATGAGACCATCAATCGCAGCGGCTAGCCCGACCTTGTTTTTTCGTTGTATTAATTTAGCCAGGCTCTCAAACAGCCGTTTCCAAAGGTTAGGTAGGTAAACACTCACACCAGCAAGCGCGAATTCAGCACCTGAGCTTTGCCCGGAGCTTTCCCTCCCCTGCTGATACCAGGCAATGTACACTGCTGCCGCTATCTCCAGGCCTGTCAGCGTACCCCGTGCTGGGATGGTGAACCATCGCGGGTATGGCGCGCGATCTTCGTAGTCGGAGGGCGGTTGGACAAGTCGCCGTGCTCGTGAGCCTCGTGGTTGCAGAAAAACCAGAGTTCGAGGTGGCTCTTGTGCGCCTATGTCGCCGTCTTGTGTCATTTTCGTGGTCGGTTGGGAATGTGTCTCGAGAGCGGGAGAGCGGGAGAGCGAGCGTGGTGGAGGTTGGTGGGCTTTAAGCTCCTGTGATGAAATATTTTGGGACAGGCCGGGGCCATTTGACTGTGGTGAAGCCTGGACCTTGTGAGATTCAATGTGAGTTGAACGGAGAGGACAATTCAACAGTGGCTGTGTTTTCTCCAAGGCTCGTATTTCAGGGGATGGGTGGCTTGGCTTTTAAGCGATTGGTGGTGGCAGCCCCGAGGAACTCAATGCCAGCCCGCCGTTGTTCCCCGGACGGATTGATTGTCCATGCAGCATCCCGAATTGGGGGCTATTTACGGGGGTAGCGGGCTCAAACTGAATCAAAACCCCAAAACTTAATGTAATGACCCCACCCGTGAAAATAGGGCCAACCATACAATTCCATTTCCCCGATAACTTCATTCCCTATTCCTTAAACCAAACCTTCCTTTTACTTCGCAACTTCCTCTACACCACCACACAAACCTTCTACCACGTACCTTACTTCCAGGTTACCGACCCTATCACACACGTTCAAGCCCTCGTAGGCTCGTACCCACATACAACCCTCGCACCCATTATACCCACACACAACCCTCGCACCCACACACAACCCTCGCACCCACACACAACCCTCGCACCCACTGCACCCACACACAACCATCGCACCCACACACAGCCCTCGCATCCACTGCACCCACCCACAACCCTCCTACCCACACATGCTAGGTAGGAGGTAGGTGGGAGGGTTATGTGTAGGTGCGATGGCTGTGTGCAGGTGCGATGGTTGTGTGCAGGTGCGATGGTTGTGTGCGGGTGCAGTGGGTGCGAGGGTTGTGTGTGGATATAGTGGGTGCGAGGGTTATGTGTGGGTGTAGTGGGTGCGAGGGTTGTGTGTAGGCGCGAGGGTTGTGTGCGGGTGCAGTGGGTGGGGAGGAGATTGTAGCGGCGCGAGAAGAATTTCTGGTTTGTAGAATAGAAATCGGGGGTACGGGGTAATGGAACTAAACCGCTTAGATGTTTTTGCCCGGGCGTGTACGTATTACATGTTTTAGGGTTTTGATTCAGTTTGAGCCCGCTACCCCCGTAGCTATTTCGGTAGTTGCCGGCTTTACTGAATAGATCTGGCCATTCCCGGCCAAAAGGGGTTTCTAGCGCGGGAGGAGGAGAGAGGAGATTTATAGAGTTTACATGGCCCTAACTGCTATATTACGTTATTCTTAACATTCTACAACCAACTTCTTTTCGGTATCTCAAAGAGGGCTTCTGGCGCGGGAGGAGGAGGGAGGAGATTTGTAGAGTTTACACGGCCCCAACTGCTATAATGCATTATTCTTGACATTCTACAGCCAACTGTTATTGCGAGTCTCAAAGGGACGAATCATATCTATCCCTTATAAGCTCGGTACTGCAAGGCATAGGTTACGGGTCCTGTGACCTGCCGCCTACCTATTTGTTGCGGAATATGATTAGAGCAATTCATGTTGGATGGTGCAAGATGAAAACATAATGATGTATTCCGGACATTTGATGACAACCGAGATGTCAAACCACCTTCCCTTGTATTTCCATACACGTCAAAAGCAGCAACATATGTAACGTTGTTCAAGACTCTCACACTCCCAAAAGTCCTTGCTGCCTAGGGGGCGTTCTGCACGAGGGAAAAGAAGTCAAGGGAGAGGTTGAGAGTATACAAGGCTCGAGAGTGTCCGCCGACCATAGCTTCGGTTGTCTTTTCTTTGTTTTCTACACAGTTTCTTGCCGAACAATGCTATCAAACCACCACTGCTACCGTGTCGCCGTCAGACTCTACCACCACGATGGCCCTCAGCAAGCTCAAAATCACCACCTGCCTCTGGTTCGACGGCCAAGCCGAAGAAGCCGCCAACTTCTACACGTCCATCTTCTCCAACTCCAAGTTCCTCTCCGCCCACCCCCACCTCGAAGCCGGCAAAGAGATCCACGGACAGGACCCCGGGACCGCCATGATCGTCGAGTTCGACCTCGACGGCCACCGCTTCGTCGACCTCAACGGCGGGCCCAAGTACAATTTCAACGAGGCCGTCTCGTTCCAGATCGACTGCGCCAACCAGGAGGAGGTGGACTATTATTGGGGCAAGCTAGGCGAGGGCGGCGACCCTGGCAAGCAGCAGTGCGGCTGGGTGGCGGACAAGTTTGGCGTCTCGTGGCAGGTTGTGCCGACGGCGCTGAAGGCGATGCTCGGGGATAAGGACCTGGAAGCGGCTGGCAGGGCGGCGGAGGCAATGATGTAGATGAAGAAGTTTGATATTGCTGGGCTGGAGAAGGCGTTCAAGGGGTGAGTGAGCAGCGAGGGTGGTGGATCATGTGATTGTATGTTTGTTAGTGATGACAGGGAGAAACATTGTTTGGTATCAGGTCGCCTGAAGAGAGTTTTATCCAGTGGGTATTTGATGCTGGTGTTCATCAAGATTTACTCATGGTCTAGCCTGTGAGTGATGGTTAAATGGAAGGTAATATTGCACCTAGGCCTCTTTTCTGCCCAAGTTCCCCATCACTCCTCCTCATGAAGAGGCTTCCACCCCAGCCACACCCACTTGCCCTGCTCGCTTCCACTGTAAAAGTGAAGATCCAGCGCCTCCTCCTTTAGCGACGGCGGGCTATCGGCAGCATCGGTAGCCAGGACACCGTACTGGGCGTACCTCAGCACCTCCCTGCCAGGAATAGGTCCTGTCGTCCCAAACGTCTGTGGGGATCATACAGTGTCAGTTGTTGTACATACCCACATAAGAGCAGAGTCGTCGGATCGGAAACATACCCCAAAGGTTCCCCCTTTCACACCACCTCCGCACTTGAATGTCGCGACGTCGATGCCACATCCGCCCTCCTCGGTGGCAAACAGGTGGAAGCTGTTGTCGTTGGCTTTCGCGGCGGCAAAGGTGCCGCACTGCGACTCGTCGATTGTCCACTTGCCCGTGCTGGTCAGGCAGCCTAGGTCTTCGTGGCCGGTGCCGATGTAGAGGGTGCGGATCTGGCCAACGCCGGTGAAGTCTGGTGTCCGTGAGGCTGCGATTGCGGTGGAAAGGAGGGCCGTGAAGGCTAGGAGGACGGTTCGTGAAAGCATCGTGCTTGTAATGTGTGTGTGTGTGTGTATGTCTGTTTAAGTGGAGAAGAGTGGAGAGATAAGTTGTTGTATTACTCTTGACAAGGAGAGATCGTCGGGGGAGGGTCGAAAAGTGGATGAGTTGCCTTCGTGGGATATAATTTGGATGTTGAGAAGTTGGCCTTGGTGTCCAGTCGACTTTATCCAGCGGCCTTGGAGGACCGCGGCTTGATATAAGTACTCAAGGAGGTAATTACTAACAAACCACAGGCCCGGCAGCCCTTTTCTACCACACCCCTGAAGAGTAAAAAGTTCCCTCGGACAAGTCCACGGATATAAGGCCCATGTCTGGTATCACCCGACTGTTCCACGGATGGTGCCAGAGTGGTTCATGGCGTGAGATCCTGTGTAGGCAGGTGGTTCGGCTCTCAAACCTGGGTTTTCACGCCTTTCGCGCCCCACCATCCGTCAACTCACAGGTGACGCATATGCGGATGTCCGGTGATCAACACGGTTACTTCTAGGTAAGGGAAGGGACCTGGCCTATATTAGCCGTGATTAACCCTACTCGCGCGTAAATTGCCCACCCAATGCCAGCTAAGCCAGAGATGGGTTGCACTGACCTTTTTGGCCTGACCTTCCCCCCGAGTTGTCTCCTCCGAAATCCTTCTGTTTCTGGCTGCCCTCTTTCGTCCTCTTCAAGTGTTGGAGGGCTTCCCCGCATGGAATTGGTAAGCGGTTACGTTAGGAGGGTCAGCTACAGTTGAGGACCTGTCATTGGAAGGCCCGGTAGTACCGTTACATTCCGCCGTTTAGGGCCCAACACCCCCCTGGCTCGATTCCAATCTGACGTCGTGCTGTGTGGCTGTTGGCCGGGTTCCCGGCGTTCAGTTGGCCAATGTCCAGAAACGGAACTTGATTTGAGCCTCCGAACCTGCAAACAAAGGAAAGGCGTTGCTTTTAAACAGATAGCCGGAAACTTGCGCTCTGTGTCTCGGGCAGAAGTCTGGCCGAATCCCGCTAAGAAACACACGTGCTTCAATTCTTTTGCATATCCAAAGGTCCGAGATGCCGGGGTGTGATCGGAGTGCCTCGGCCATAGTGATGGTTCCAGATGACAGGGGCTTGCTGACATTTTGATTTCCGCTGACATTAACCTAAGTCTGTGACTTGAATCCATAAGCAACCTGAAAGCCAAAGCTTGATAGCTGTGACATCGCTTGGTGGTATTTAATTGCAAGAAGCAGTTACTCCAGCCCCTGACTATATGTACAGGGGTAATAGTGCCTCATCAATAAAGCTTTAAGCCCTCAATGGCATCCTTGTTCAGCTCCCCACGCTCGCTGCATGCAACAGTTCCAATACTGTGTCATCCCAGGGTTACAATGAACTAGGCGAGCGGAAATGAAAACAATCCCACGTTCCGTTCAAGGCGGCGTTAGTAATAAATCACCACTTTGACAAAGCCTGCCCATGTTCCAACAAGCCTTTCACACCCCACATGGCCTTGACTTGAACTCTTGGAAACGAAACAGCTGCGGAGATGACTCCGCTGGTCATTTTGGGTACGGTACCATCACCCCTGGACACCTCTCCAAGTCTTGGCCCGATATCTCTACGAGTTACGGTTGTTGGTCACAATATTTCTTGGCGAGTTCAAGATATAGATTACTAAAACTGGAGAGTAGGATGTTTCGAGGGAAATATTAACAGTACGGAATAATTAGTGGTACGCACACTTAAGGTATACAACCAACTTAGCCAAACAAGTTGCGAAATATGGGGAGCGAAGCGCGCCTCAACCGGCCACACTGCTTCGGTTTGCTGACTCGCTATCCGGGACGGTCACGATACTTATATGCCGACTGACTATTGCCCTTGCTGGGCAACAATCGGTTTCAGAAACGTGAGCAAGTCGTCCAAAACTTGCTGGGCATGCGTCAGGTAAAGTCCTAAGATCCCGGGTCAGTCTCGCCCCGATGTTCAAACATGCGATATCCAGGCTTCAATGACACTTACCATGTCCAGCCTTCTCGTACACCTTGAGCTGAGACCAGGGGAGCATCTTGTGTACCACCGCGGAGCTCCCCTCCACTGGCATGCCGGCGTCCGAGTCGCCGTGGATGATCAAGATAGGCACCTTTTCATGCTCGTCGGCAGCAGCAGCATCGGCCAGTCTCTGCAACTCGGCCGCCATGGGTTTCTGGCAAATGACTGCCGCCCGTTCCACCGCGATGGGATCCGCCTGGCAGACAAGCCGCTCGAAAAACTGCAACGTCCGCTCACCAACACGGTTGCCCAGATCCGTACGGAAGACGCCCGGAATCGCCTGCGCGATGAAATCATTGCCGCCGGCCCCCCGAAAGCCCTGGATGAGCCCGTCCCAAACAGCGGGGCTCGGGGCTTCGGGGGACTCCGGACAGCTCGCCGAGTAGGGCATGTTGGGCCCGAGCCAGACAAACCCCTTGCAGTTCACTCTCACAAACCCACTTGCGGCGTGGGCAAGGACCGACTCGCTGCAGCCCATGCTGGCGGCGACGAACACGAAAGGACTTGGGTCACGCTGCAACACGTGTTCGAGGAGGTCGGCAGCATCACGAGCAAAGGTGTCGAAGGTCACTTCGCCCGTGGACGGCGTGTTCCAGTGGCTGTTGCCAAAACCACGGCGGTCAGGCGCAAGGACCGAGAAACGGTGCGTCTCAACCAGTGGCACAATTAGCTGGTCGAACATGCGGGAAGACATGGGCCAGCCATGGAGGAAGACAAGCGTCAAGGGCTGACAATTGATCGCTGTCGTGGGTTGGTGGGGGGAGGCTGACGGGGTGTAGTATTGGTAGAAGAGGCTGGTGCCGTCGACGTTGCTGCGAAAGATGGGCATCGTTGCGAGTTGGCTCGAGGGAGAGGTAATTAAGGGCAGACAGGGAAGGATGGGTGGAGGGACTGGCCAACGAGTGGTTGGAGAGCACTCACCTTATATTCAAGCTGGTCCCCCACTCGCAATTCTCGGTTTCGCGATGACTTTGATTCTATGATTCCATTTGTAACATTCTCCCCGCTGGGGGGTGGTCCTGTTTCAGGGGCTAACCAAGATGAGCCTGGCGGACTCGAAATCCCTCCGTGTCTGACTCCGTGTCTGACAGATCTCGGCAGCCGCTGCATGCCGGGCTCGCTGATTACCCACATCCATTGTAAGGTTGCGAGGACTCCGCGCGGGAACGCCCGAGGCCCGGGAAGGTCCGGAATGGCGCCTATGAACATTGATCCAACAAGCCAACCCCATCTTGGTGCACCAGCACGAAGCGTGCCAACAAAAAACCTGCAGTCAGCATGAGAATGCTCCGTTTTTTTATGCTGCCGCGTGTCTAACGGATTAGGGCTTGTCCCACCGTGGAAGGGGATACAGCTAAAAGAGAGAGTGTAAGTCGGGGGGGGGGGCTTATGGGTCAACACCACCTTTCCCTCCTTCAACATCGTTCTTAGCAACAGTTTGTCCCTTAGCTCCCTCACGGGATAAAATACAATTGCCTTGATAATGAGACAATACGTCAACCCATGTCTGGCGGTAGTGGGTAGGTAGGTAGTTATTTCCAGCAGAGTATGAATCCGCATCTACAAGACTCAGTTTACCACCAATCGCAAATCTTTTGAAGTTTTGTCTTTACTTGGTTGGCTCGTTGAGTCTTTGGAACCTTGCTTTGATTCAAGACGCAACCATCGGGGCCAAATATGTGTCCATGTTAATGCTAACTTGCACCCTGAGTAACACGGCCCTACTACCAAACCAGTCGTGCCAGAATTCTCCCGCCTCGATCAAAGTGCCAACAACATCCAAATAGGAAACTCTCTAATAGGTGATGGCTGGAATGACCTGCCCGGCGGGAGTCACTAGGGCACAGTTCATTTTTCACCCTCCTAGAACAAGTCCCGGAAGACAACGGAAGACACTAGGGCACAACCCTTTTCACGTTGCTTCTTTGCCGACCATTTTGACGCCGGCAAGAACACCTGATCGACAAAGCATTCATCGTGTGAGTTAAGTAACGTCGAAACTGTTTCGTATTTTCTGACGACAGAACAGCCTGCGATAACACAGCCTCCCTTCGTTACGCCGTGGGCTCGTGAAAAACTCAGACGACGATCTTCGAAGAAAAGAAACCGCAAAGGGTTCCGACAATTAGCGACAAGTCACTAAAGATGGCGCAGACGGCCAACGCGAGCGATGGGGCCGCCTTCGTCTCAGAACACGCCAGGAGGATCAACCAAGAGCCTGGCATCGTGATTTACGACACGTCCCCGACAAACGGCATCAATTTCGTCGCATACACCAACCACGAGCTAATGCAAAGCCTGCTCCCCGCCGCGGTCGCCCTGGACCCGACCTACAGCTACCAGGCAGCTTCCCGCGAGGGGATACAGCTGCGCTCGGGGAACTACGAGCGTTTCTTCCGCTTCCACCTTGACGGAGAGATCGGCGCGCAGCAGAGGGCGAACGACTCGTACTCGCTATATCAGCACGAGGGTGTCGTCGAGTTTGCGCAGGGGCCGTGGGGAGGGCAACAGAACCAGGCAGTTGTCGCCGTTGTGGTGCCTGGGCTGCGGGAAGACACACCTTTGGTCGAGCGGGAGGATGTGGTTCAGCTCCGGCAGCTCCGTTACAACAGCACCTCGGGGCACCTGCTACTCCACCACCCTGATCTGTCGGGTCGTCCGCCTTGAACGGGTGTCATCTACAACGCGCGGGTCTCGGCCGTGGTACGCTCCAGCAAGACGCTAGTCCTACGTGTCACAGGGTTGAATCCCGTCCTGTCCGAGGTGCTGCTGCATCCATCGTCTTTCCACGCACGCCCACAGCGCCACCAGCTCAGGTTCAACGTGCAGTTCCCCGTTGCAACTCACCGGTACCAGCCCATGTACTACGTGCTGCCCATGATCCAGGCTGCCCTGAGGCGTGCAAACGAGATGACGATTCCAGCTCAACGCATGGCAGAACTTGAGACCGGTAACTGGGTGTCGACATACTGGACCCAGTCCATGCTGTTTCCGACCGAAGCTGACTGCGACGTCCAAACCAACATCGATGCGGATATCGCCATCCAGGCCCGTTTCGACCCCGCCCTAAACCACGAGCAGTGTGTTGCGGTGGCGAACGTTTGCTCCCAAAACTACGGCATCCTCCCGTGTCTCATATCGGGCCCGCAGGGTACGGGCAAGACCAAGACTCTCGTCGAATCGCCCAGCAGCTTGTCAAGACGGTCGCCCAGGTTCATCACATTCTGATGTGTGCGCCCTCTGAACAGGCCGCCGACACCCTGGCGGACCGTCTCCGTCCGTTCTTCTCTCCGGGAGAGATGCTGCGTCTCAACCGACCAGCGCGCGGTTTCGCTGAGGTGCCTGAAAGCTTGCTGCCATACTGCTACGCGAGCAACCTCTCTTTCGGCTTGCCCCCGATGGAGAAGGTGATGTCGTACAAGATCGTTGTTACCAGCTGCCGGGATGCCTCGATGCTGATGCACGCGCGCCTCACCAACACCGACCTGCACGCGCTCGAGTACGGACTGCGGCATCGCCTCCACCCTTCCGAACCCACCCCCTACCCCAACCAACAACTGCACTGGGATGCGCTGCTCATCGACGAGGCGGCCCAGGCCACCGAACCCGAGTCTCTCATCCCGTTGTGGGTCGTCTCGCCACCACTCGACTCCTCCAACCTTGTCTTCACCCCCCTGGTAGTCATGGCCGGCGGCGACTAACAGCAACTCAACTCGCGCACCGCCTCCCCACACACTCCTCTGCAACAATCCCTCTTCGCGCGCCTCAACGCCCGCCCCGTCTACGCCACCCACCCCCTTGCACGGGCCTTCCAAGTCCACACCAGTACTACTCACCTACCACCGCCGCTGGTAGTCAACCCAGCCTTAACCCCCTTCCCCCTCCTCCGGCCCGCCTTCACAAACCTCGTACGCAACTAAGGTGCCACTTCCACCTAACAATCCTCACCATGTATGCCCTCGGCCCTCTTCCACAATAACCCCTCCCCTGAAGAGCCTCGAGATGCATCATCACGGTGGCAGTGGTGGCGGACAGCGGGGGATGGTTCAACCTCGGCGAGGCGCAGGTGGCTTGTCGGTACATGGTAGCTTCTGCGAAGGCGTTTGTCCGGTCATGGCTTGGTGAGGTAGGAGGAGGTTTGCGTGATAACAGGTCGAGGAGTGGGGGGGGTATGTGGCGAGGGGGAGGGAGGGAGTTGGGGTTTGGGGTCGTGGGGATTGCGGAATAAGAAGTGTGTTGCGCTGACGAGGACCAATTTTGTGCGCATGAGAGGTCGCAAGGAGGAGAGGACTGAAGGCATAACGTCGTTGTCAAGGATAGCATAGCGTGTTCTTTTCTAGCTTTTCCAGATTGCAACAATCGTCTTCAGTACAGCTGTAGATGGGCCGGCTTGTGATTATCTACCTGTGGTTGGAAAACGTACGGAGTGAAAGTGGGCGAGACCGCCATTCACAATGTCCGCCGCTGTGCCGCTTGCATTTCGACAGGGGAAAAGAAAACAGGGGTCTGAAAGTTGCCCGCCGGAGCTAACTCGCGGCTAGTCGGCCGGAGCAGTGGGGTCTCAAACGGCCGGCCCCACTCCGGACCGGCACCTCCGGTTGACAGTCCGAGGAACCTCGGGGAGCAGTACCCTGGCTGCCAAGTAGTGAGTGGAGGAGAAGTCCGAAGAATCACAACCAGAGTTCTTCCCTTGGCTAAATTTGACTATAGTTACCAGCATGGTAAGATGGTGATCTCCGAGTCCACCTGGCTTGTCCGGCCCCGGCCCGGCCGGACTGGGCGTTACCGAAACAACCTGCCCTCAAAACCGGCTGGATTGTTCCGAGGCACCCCAAGTGGCCACTCAGCCTAGTATGGCTCACCCCGCAATAGTTGATCGGATTGTCCTGGCCCGGGCCTTTTGGTTGGTTGTTTCAATATCAGGACATGCATACCCGGGCCCGTCCAAGGCTTGTTTCGGTCAGACAATGGACGATCGAATGGGCGCGATAGCTCGGATTCGATTTCATGAGGGGACGAGACGACGATAAGAAGGCCATGATCTCCACACCTGGATCCTCGATCCTCATTCCACAACTCCACATCCAGTCATCTCGTTTCTACACTACCCACCGCAAATATCAAGGTCTCTCCGTGAGACCACCAGCTTTCTTTCAAATCACATCACCAGTACTAAAAATGAAGTACACCACCGTCCTCCTCACTCTCGTTGCCGTCGCAACCGCGGCCAGCCTGCCTAGCACCGACACTCCCAACGCCATCGCCCAGGACGATTCCGATCAGTACGGTAACAGCCCCGATGATGAGGAGCTGCCCGGCCTTGAGAAGAGGATCCGGAAATACCGCGGCGGCAAGCATAACAATACGCAGCCAGTGTGGAACTCCACTGCCAGTTCACTGACGACTCTGAACGTGGGCGTCCTCGTTGCTGGGCTGGCCGGTGGCGTTGGTGCCGTCTTTCTCTGAGGACCCACGACCGAAAGGTACCTTACTCAAGCGGGGTATAGAGATAAGGGCGTTGCATTTCTTTGGGACTTTTTCTATACTTATGGGTGGATTCAAGGGTTGTTGTTTCGGCGTTTTTGCACTTGATATGCAGAAAGGCCTTGTTTGCTTTTCACTGGAGTCTGGGCACAAGTCATTCGCTTACAGGAGTACGTAGCTGGGAGCAATTGATTTTCTAAAAGCTTTTCATGTCATCCACACGCCTGTACCTCTAATCATTGGCCCTCTCGCAGTTCCCGCAGCAGCCCATGCAGCTCTTTCGGCGTCTCGTGGCCTCTCCGTTGGAAATACGTGGTTGTCTTGTCTTTCCCGGCAAGCGAGTGCTTGAGCAACGTGTTTGCGAGCCAGCAGAACTCGCCGCAGTGTCGGACAACCCCACTCATACGCAACTGGTCTTCGTCAAAGCGGCTCACCGTTCTGCTCTACAGCTCCTCCCATCGAGCCGTGGCGCGCTGGAGCGCCGGTATACAGGTTTGGAGCAGTGAATGGTGCCGAGCGGTCCCAATTATAACATAGATGGCTGAAAGGGTTGGACTTGTGTCAGTAACTTGAGTCGAAAGGGTAGGGAGCGGTTATCTTACAGGAGATTAAGAGGTGAAGATCTAGCATGGTGATACCCCCCAAAGAAAACCCCCCAACCCCCGACCAGGACTCGGCCATCAGGGCCTCGGCGCAATCACGGAGAGACGCCGACCGCCGCTAGCCGTTGTCCGTTCGCAGTGACCACCGCCTCAAACTCTGTGGCATCATTCGCCTCCCACAGCTCTTGCAGGCACGGCAATTCGCCCGTCATCTCGTCAGTCGTCATCAGCACCGGCAAGTGAAACACCCCGGCTTGCTGCCAGTCGTCAAGGAGCACCCATGCCGCGATTCTTGAGCCTGCCAACACCAAGAAAGAAACGCGTAATACATCACCGCCAGAGACGACTCGAAGGACAAGATTGACCGAATCCTAATCTCATCCCTCACAAACCTCCCCCAATCAGGCCGCCTCCCCACCGTATTCGTATGCCTCGCGCACGCAAGACCAAGCTTCCTAACCACCTCCACCAAAACCGGCCGCCTCACCATCCAAGCCCTGCTTCTCACAGCAGGGTTGTTACTAGTATTCATCATGAACTGCGCGCCCCTGACCAAAACCGCAGCCTGCAACGTCTCATACATCTCTCTCTCCTCCTCAACCCAACCACCCCCAGCCCCATCCACCACATCATCATCATCATCACCCCCTTGTTGTTGTTGTTGATGATGATGCAGCTCCAGTAGCACCTCCACCCTCCGAAAAACAAACTCCTCTGCAATGGGAAAAAACGCGGCCGGGATCGCGAGGACCGCGTCCCGCGGGGGAGCGTACAGGGCGCCGCAGAGGAAGAGGACGAGGACCAGGGCCGGGGAGGAGGTGGTGACGTTGAAAGTGGGGTGGTGAACGAGCGGGAGGTGTTTGTGGGTGTGGCGGAAGTAGGTGGGGAGGAAGGCTTTGCGGTGGGAGGGGACAAAGATTTGTTTGGCGAGGGTTGGGTTGAAGGTGGTGCCTGAGTAAGAGGGTTCCGCTGTGGTGATTAGGGTGTTGTGGAGGTGCTCGAGGGAGGTGAGGATGTGGGCTAGGGCGGGATCGATGTCTTCTTCGGGGTTAGGGATGGGGTGGCTAACCCGAGAAAGGTCGAAGGGGCTGAGGTCTGGGAAGATGTCCGAGTATGTTTCGCTAACGCCCCAGGAAAGGAATGGCTCGTCGCTGGAATGGATGTTTTCGGTCAGGTTGGTTTCTATATTGGAGTCCGGCTGCAGCTCGGTGTTGGGCGCGTCGGCATCCCGGCTTGGTTCCTCGAGGAAGGTTTCGACCATGGAGTCGGCCTTGGGGTTGGTGAGATAACTGCTGTAGGTTCCTCTTTGTATATATCGCAAGGGAATCTTGATGTGCTATCAGACAAGCCTGCGCCGACCGACGTCTAACACAAAAGGCCCAACAATATGGGCCTTCATAAGCTCGCCAAGTGCCCTTTTGTGCCCAGAAGCGGCCATTTGACGGCGGCTTCTTCCATCTTCGTCTGCAAGTATAGCTCTGACGGAGCTTCTACTGTTCGGGGCCAGCACGCTACTCGCCGGATCCGCCCAACAACCGCCCTCTCGTCAGAACCGAACCCAACCGCCGTTGTGGAATATGCGCTGTAAGAACCAAGAGCCCGCGTTCGTCGTTGGGTATAAACTCACAATGTCCAGCACCACGCTTTACATTCTCGTCAACTGGCCCCGGCAGTGCTCCCTCTGGCCGCCGGCCTTTGGCCTTGCCTGCTGCGGCGTCGAGATGATGCACGCGTCCATGCCGCGGTACGACAACGACCGCCAGGGCATCATTTTCCGAGCCAGCCCTCGGCAGGCCGATGTCATGATCGTGGCCGGCACCGTGACCAACATTGAAGATGGCGTCCGCGGTCCGACTGTGTTATGACCAGATGCCGGACCCAAAATGGGTTATCAGCATGGGGAGCTGTGCCAACGGCGGCGGGTATTACCACTACAGCTATTCGGTTGTCAGGGGCGTCGACCGCATCATCCCCGTCGACATGTTCGTGCCGGGTTGTCCGCCCACGGCCGAGGCGTTGCTCTACGGCATCTTTCAGCTGCAGAGGAAGATGCGCAGGACCAAGATTACGAGGATGTGGTATCGGAAGTAGCGAGGAGGGAGGCCATAGTAATTGAGTCGAGGCATGTTGATAGAATGCAGTGGTCTTCGTAACTCGGCAGTTGTTTGACCCTAACCCTCGTTGTTGATATCCAAGAATTATATCCCCAAGGCTGCCACTAATTCGGAATATTTTTCATGTGTTACTATGTTTTGGGTGTTTTGGCCGATCTTCTTGAAGCGGCTCTTGCGGGAAGAGTCGATTTCTGCCAAGGCAATTCTCTCGTCCTCCACATGTTGGTGGGGTAAACAGATATGGTCTTGCCACCAAAAGGCACAGGTTTCCCCGATCCAATCACAGGCAAAAGGAAAAATTTGATGAGACGAACAGACGGAAAAGCGGAATGGTGCGCTGCGGAAATCGATAATTTCCAAGCCTCGATGCGACCTTTGCCACCGTCTCGCGTGGTGTTGTGTTGTGTTGGACAGAAATGCCGTTGTTACCCGAAGGGCGCCGGATGTCGATTTTTTTTTGCAAACGCGGGGATCTGCAGCGTAGCGTGCGATATGAGAGGACGGGACTGGAGTTAGGTCGCATATCCCCGGCCGGTTCGGCAGCACAGTGTCTCCGGTTCTGGAGGTTGAGATCCTCTAGCGCCGAGTTACAGCGCACAACCGCTAGACCGCCACTGAAGCCTGCGAGAAATACAGTGCCAACATCCTGGTTCCGTCAACACGCTAACGAAGCACGGCAGCCGCCTTCCTTGCACCAGCAGAGTCTTGGCGCGTGGAGAGATTCTCGCCGCCGTTCTCGGTGTGCACCGAAGTACAAATCCTTCAACTCCCCGCCTTCTCTCCGAGATTTTTCGACTTCTCTCTTGCTCTCAGATTCAAGAGACGTCAGCCAGCCAGAAAACACGGGAAGCCCGGAAAAGAGGAAAAGGGAATGACGGTCGGAACAGACGACAGCACCCAGCCGCTGCTGCGAAGCGTCACCAACGAGGGGCACCAGGTGTACACAACCCCCCTGCAGGATGGCGCCGAGATCGCCGAGACGACGACCATCGTCGACTTCGACCCCAATGGCGACCCCGAGAACCCGCTCGAGTGGCCGGCGCCCTTCAAATGGGCCGTCGTGAGCATGCTCGCCCTGATGGCGTTTACTGTGTAGGCTTTTCTCTCTCTTACCTAATATCACCCACCGTCTTTTGCCCTGTAATACAGTAATACTAACCAACCACCAGAACCCTGACGTGTATATCCATCGTCCCCCTCGCCTCCGACATTGTGCGGGACCTCTCCGGGTCGCCCCACCCGTCCAAGTCCTCGAGTGTCCTCTTGGTGACCATCTGGGAACTGGGCGAGGCCGCCGGCCCCCTTTTCATCGCGCCGCTGTCCGAGATGTTTGGCCGCTACCCCGTCATGAACGTAGCCAACATCGCCTTTATTGTAGCCAGTGTCTTGGCCGCCACCAGCCAGAGCGTGCCCCAGTTTGTGCTGGCGCGCTTCCTCAACGGGCTGGCCGTGGCCGTCAACGTGCTGAATCCTGCGCTCGTGGGGGACATGTTTGCCAACGACGAGCGGGGCGGCGCGCTGAGCCTGCTGTTCCTCGCCCCGCTGCTCGGCGGCGCGTTTGGGCCCATGATTGGGAGCGCCGTAGCCGAGAGGTACGGGTGGAGGGCCGTCATCTGGATGACGGTCGTGGTGGCCACCGCGTGTGAGGGCCTGTTCTTCTTGTCGTCGAGAGAGACGTTCAAGGTGGCCATCTTGAGGAAGCGCGCGGCCAGGATGGCGTCCCATGCCGCTGGCTCGGGCAAGACGTTCAGGACGGCGTTTGACGAAGCCGAGGGCCTCAATAACCAGGGGTCCTCCGAGTGGAAGAAGCTACGCGGTGCGGTGCTGCGTCCCGTCATCGTGTTCTGCAACAGCGGCGTGCTGATGGCCATGAGCTTGGTCAGCTCTGTCTTTTTCACCTATTATTATATCTATTCGACCACCATCTCGGACATACTGATCGATCTCTACAAACTCTCACCCGTGGCGGTGGGCTCCTGTTTCACCGTCTTCTGTAAGCAACCTCTTGTCCAACTTGGACTACAAAGATCACTAACTGCTCGCAGCCGTCGGCTCAACTATTAGCGTCATCATTTGCAACCGTGCGCTCGACCGTATCTACATCCGAATGCGTTTCACGCACAAGGGTGTCGGCAAGCCCGAGTTCCGGCTCCCTCTCTCCATAATCGGCGCCTTTGCTCTCCCGCTCACCGTGGCGGCCTATGGCTGGGCAGCGGAGCTCCGGCTGCCGCTGGTGTTTCTGCTCTTCACGGTCTGTGCCATGGGCACGGCCTTGATGATGGCCATGATCCCCGTGATGAGCTATGTGGTTGACGCGTTCGGGCTCTACTCGGCCTCGGCGATGACCAGTGTGATTGTGACGAGGTGTCTCATGAGCACATTTCTGCCCCTGTCGACGGCTCCGCTGGTGGACATGTTCGGGTTTGGATGGGGTTTCACGGTGCTTGCCGGGCTCGGCTTTCTGCTGGCCCCTATCCCGGTACTGATGCTGCGGTATGGGGCGCACTGGAGGAAGGCTTCCCGGTACAGCTGGGATGCATGAACTTTATGACTGATGATTAGGGTCACGGCAAAACGGCGGCAACAAAAGGGATATGGCGGGTTATGAGTTACGGAAAAGGGGTCAATGTAATGAATAGATGATACACGCAATAGTAATGGCACGGTTGTTTTGGTCTACTCTTGCAGCCCCTGGGGTAACGATGATGAGGTGGATGGTTCCCTCTATGGCCAATGCGGTGTACTATGAATCCAAGTGTGATGGGCCTTGTTACAACAATCTCCGTCCGTTAGCTCCCTATGACCGCCATAAAACCTCATCCGGGTGAAGGTACCTACATCCAAGTGTACTGTACGGCAGGCGGCGCAAGACCGGGCAGCTCCTCTGATGACCCTCTTATTGAAACTTTCCATTGGTGAAATCCAACACCGTGGCCTTCTCGACAAGCGGGTCAATCTCCTTTTTGAAGGCCTGATGTGCCGGGTCCTGCTCGACATAGTAATTCCTATCATCAGAGCTTGTGAATTGGACGATAAAGGCGTGGGTTGAGCCTTGCTGTCAAGTCACAAAATGGTCAGCGGCACGGAACTTGGACAATGCAGTTCATGGAATACTAACCTGCAGGCCTTCCGGCGAGTTGTCCTTGCCTCCCGTGATGCGTTGGATATAGGCATGATTTGTATTTGGCGTGAGGCAGAGGTCCTTGAGGGCCAACATCTTGGCGCATGCCTGTGTCCAAGTCAATCATTAGAGTCGCCATGTTTGTGTGTGCGATATGGAGACTTACCGCCTCGACGGCAGCAGGATCGGCATCGCGCTTGAATTGGAACATGACCACGTGGGTGACGTGGTTTGTCTTGCCGGGCACGTGGTCGGCAATCGACGACGATGCGAAGCCGATGGGGTCGAAAAATAAAAATATCGTGAGCAGGCAGACGGCCACAAGGGCGATCCTCACCGCGTGGGGCCGCGCTCGCGATATGTCGAACATGTCTGGTATTTAGCGTGTTTGGTGGTTGATAAAATTGGAAGTTGGAGGAAGGCGACCGAGGTCCGTGGACCGTTAGGCTGCACGGCGGCACGGCGGCAAACTGCACTTTTTGCATGACATAAATCTCGCTAAGTTCTTACGTTAGTGGAATAGCGGGGCGAGGGTGTATTGATTGGTCACTGACTCGCTGATAACGATCCTGCCGCGTTAGTTACAACTTACGACCGCTGCTTTTATTTTATTTATTGAATTAATTTTAATACCATCAATCCACCTCCTCCATTCGAACACCAGCATCGTGCAAGTTGAAGTCGCCTCCACTCTGCTTCACGTTGGTAATCAGCCACTTGATGGCCAAATACCAGCCCATGCGGGACTTTCGCACGGATTACAGATTATCTGCACCCCGCGACAACGTTTGCGTCATGATGCAGTGGCCTCTCAACACCGCGTACCTGGCAACCGCAGGCAACCTGCCGTGTCCATAAATATTCATGCTCGATCCGTGCCCGTTTCAAGAGCTTCAAACCACTCGTTATCTCAACCATCTTGAAACGACCTGCGTGCCCCCACAATGGCACCCCTCACTATCAACAGCACCGCCAAGCTGCTAAGCGGCTACGAGATGCCGCGGCTGGGTTTTGGTGTAAGCCCTCGTGCTCTTTCCAACATCATCACCACCATTTCAAGGTAGCTAACAGAAATGCGTAGGTTTACCAGACGTAGGCGGCCAGTCATCGGCGAGCAGCAGATCACGAGACTAATGTCAAGACTCAACCTTCAGACCGCCAAAGGACACGGCCCGTTGTGTGGCAGAAGCTTTCCAAGCGGGCTGCCGACATGTAATATTACGCCGTTTGTTCCTGGAATCTTGCGACTGCGGCTGACAACACAAACCGCAGGTCGACTCAGCAGCCCACTACAGGAACGAAGGCGCCTGCGGAGAAGCCATCCGCGCCGCGTCCTCGATCCCACGCAGTCAAATCTTCTTCACCTCCAAGGTGCCACCTCAAAAGATGGGCTACGAAGGCACCAAGGCCCAAGTAGACGACAGCCTCGCAAAATCGGGCCTAGGGTACATCGACCTGATGCTGCTTCACTCGCCCTACGGCGGCTCCGCCAAACGCAAAGGCTCGTGGAAGGCCCTCGTCGAAGCAGCCGAGGCCGGGAAGGTGCGCAGCATTGGCGTCAGTAACTACGGCGTGCACCACCTCGACGAGCTGGAGCAACATATTGCGGAGCTTGAGGAGGAGCGCGGCGGCAAGGGAAAGGGGGGCGTCATCAGCGTCGGCCAGTAAGCGCCAGTCTGGACATAAGAGGAAAAGCCCAGCTAACATTTGTTGATAGATGGGAGGTACACCCCTACTGTGCGCGCAGGGACATTGTCGAGTGGTGCGCTAAGCGCCACGTCGCCGTCGAAGCGTACTGCCCGCTCGTGCAGGGGCAGCGCTGGGGTGAGCCGGCCACCAAGAAACTGGCGGTCAAGTACCAGAAAAGCGAGGCTCAGATCCTGATTCGCTGGAGCCTGGAGAAGGGGTTCATTCCGCTGCCCAAGAGCGTTACCTCGGCGCGCATCCGCGAGAATGTTGAGGTTTACGATTTCGAACTCACGCCCGAGGAGGTGCAGGCGTTGGAGACGGACGAGTATACTCCCGTGTCTTGGGATCCGACCGTCGCGGCGCTGGAAGAATGATTTGAAGGTCTCAACCCCGAGTTAGTCGGTTCATTGGTAGTATGATGTGGAGGCACAAAAGGAGATGCTGCGTCATGTTCGGGTTCGGTGGCCTATCACGCGGCGCTCCGGCGCCTGGTGTCTCACAACGTCTGTCTCGATGATCATCCTGCAGTCATCCCCGCTGTGCATAAGTGCCCCCCGGACAGCTTGTGCTATGTTATGTTATAAAACCCAACCCCGCATTAACCATGCCCTTTTTCAGCCCTTCGCGTTTTCCTCTCAGGAAATGACACACCCCAATACCAGTTCACGATGTGGAACTTCAACCCGCCGCCGCGCGCCGGCGGGCTCCTCATCGCCATCCTCATCGCCGTCACCAGCCTAGCCATCGCAGCCTTCTCCTCCTCCTCCAACACCCCCCATAACCATAACCCCAACCATACCCACTCCCTACTAACCCCCCTCCTCTCCACCACCGCCCAAATCCTCCTCCCCAACACCCCCGAATTCAACCTCCTCCTCGCCCACCGCTGGTCCTCCAACCCCCTCAACACCCCCCCCAAACCCTCCCTCATCGTCATCCCGACAACCGAATCCGACGTCGCCCAAACAATCCGCCACGCCAACGCCCACAACCTCCCCTTCCTCGCCACCACCGGCGGCCACGGCACCACCACCCGCCTCTCCACCTTTCCCCGGAACGACGGCGGCGTGCTCATCTACCTGCGCAATCTCACCAAATTCGAACTCGCCCCCGACGGGCAGACGGCTGTGTTGGGAGGGGGCCTGTTGACGGGGGAGGTGGTGCGGGCGCTGTGGCGGGCCGGAAAGCAGACGACGACGGGGATTTGTAGTTGTGTGTCGTTTGTGGGGCCGGCGTTGGGCGGGGGGCATGGGTTCTTGCAGGGGAGGTTTGGGTTGGTGGCGGATCAGGTTTTGGGGGGGAGGGTTGTTTTGGGGGATGGGGAGGTCGTGGATCTTTTGGACACGGACAGGGAGGATTTGTTTTGGGGGTTGAGGGGGGCGGGGCATAATTTTGGGGTGGTTAGTCAGTTGACTGTGAGGGTTTATGATGTTGTGGAGGAGAAGAGGGAGTGGGCGTATGAGGTGTTTACGTTTACGGGGGAGAGGTTGGAGGAGGTGTATAAGGTGGCCGAGGGGATTGTGGAGACGCAGACGGCGGATATGATGCATTGGTCGGTGTGGGCGATGGATGTGGATGTTGATCCCGACAAGGTGAGTTGCTGGTTGGGTGTTTACAGAGGGGATGCAGGCTTACACCACCACAGCCCGTGATACTCTTCACAGTCGTTTATAACGGCCCGATGGCCGACTGTCAAAAGTACACCCACGCGCTACACGCTGCTTCCCCAGCAGCCTACCTCTCCGGCGTCACCGAGTATCCGAACCTCCCGATGTTGCTGGGGGCGGATGTGGACGGGCCAAATTGCAAACCAACGGGAACCGCAATGGTCCGAGCCGCCGACGTGGTCGACTACGACATCGACGCTCTCCGCAACTGGTACGACATCTTCAGCGACACGGTCGCCACGGAGAAAGGTCTTGCGAAGTCGATATGTCTGCTTGAGGGCTACAGTGTACAGGCTGTACAGGCTGTGCCTGCGGCCAGCACGGCGTTTCCGCATCGACGCCAGAGGCTGTTGCTGTAAGTCCCTGGTATGAACGCACTCGCAACATGGCTAACCTAAAGACCTTTCAGCGCCCCATTCATCCAGTACGATGTCGGCAACAGCACTCTGGACGCGATAGCCGAACGCTGGGGCGACGCCATGGAGACGGCCGCCTTCGGGGGGTCCGAGAGAAGGACCTATGTCAACTATGCACATGGCCACGAGAGCTTGCAGGCTCTCTATGGGTGAGAATTTGGTTAAGCGGTTCAGTGACCAATGCTAACTCAGTTGCAGCTATGAACCGTGGAGGTTGCAAAAGCTGCAAGCGCTAAAGCGGAAGTACGACCCGGAGAACCGGTTCAGATTCTATGCTCCGATTGTGTGAGGAGGTACATTCTGGGGACAGGAAACAGAGTGATTATATTACGTAGCACCAAAAGGGCAAGTAGCGGTTTCGATTGCTGTGCCGGGATCTATGATTATGGCCACAGGGACTCAAACATAAACAGCCAGTCCTCCCAGTAATGCTCGTACTTCCCGACAAGCCAGCTCCGGCCGTCACCATTCCCGCCAATCCTCCATGGCCTCGTGTACAAGCCTTCCGCTTGAAGATGCCTCTTGCCGGCAACATTCATGCTGAAAGAGCTCGGACTGACACCCAGGAAATAATCACATTCCAAGAGCAAAATGAAGTCAATGAGGGCCTGCTGGTCCCACGTGAGCGCGTCCAGCGCAGCCAGGTCAGAGGGATAGTCCTTCAGCAGTTCGTGCTTCGTAATGACGGCCATGCCATAGTCGTCGGCCGCCGCCGTGGTCAACTTTCGAGCTTCCGTCTTGTTCCCGGTGGCGAGGTACGCCGCCTTGAAGTCCATGCCGGCAGCGCGCTCGAGGTAGGCGCCACTCTGCTCGTCAAATTTCGGCCACCGGCTGAGTGCGTCGTTCTCTGTCCTCAGGTGAAGGCCCGCAAAGGACCGAGAACCGCCATGCCGAGCCGCGAATTGGCGCATGTAGCCCGCTGTCCTCTGGCCCAGGGCCAGAATATCCCCTCGAAATCTCAACAGCCCTCCGTACGTGGCGACAAACTCGGGCCCGTCGCGAAACACGGGCCAGTCCCACTGGACGCCCCAGGTGAAGCGGATGATGCGGGGATGCCGAATGCTCGGCGGCGGGAGTTTGAACTGTTCGGCCGTGTCGTTGATGTGTGTCCAAAACCCCTGATCGAAACGGCCCGTGTGTTTGTTGAGCTCTCTTTTATCACAGCCCCCTCGCCGGCCAAAGTTGCGAGGGGTGATCTGCTCAGCTTTGAAGGGGACCGGGGCGTGCGGAATGTCGTCGGTCGAGTTGAAGAGAGTGACTTGGGGGCAGGCGGTCTGCAGGCTCTGCCGAAAGTGCTTCTCGTCGAAGAAGTAGTCAAATCCCTGGTAGGCCAGCATGAGGTTGGAGAGATCCTTCTCCGAGCGGGTCCTGATGCGCGGGAACACGATGCCCGTTGCCCCTGCGTCAATGGCGTACCGAAAGCAGGTGAGGATGTAGTTGCGAATATTGCCAATTCCGCCGGAGTTGTTGTCACACACAAAGACGATGCCGGGTGTCCACGTGGTGCTCTCTTTGCACACCCTCTCCAGCGGCCAGCTGATGAATGGCGAGTCGGCCTTGGAGAGGTCAACCGTCTGCCGTGCTACCGGGCCGAGCTTGGGATCTGAGGTGCCTTCGCCGTACAGGCACATCTTTGGAAGTCGGCATAACCAGATGGTTGCCAGACTGATGAGGCAGACAATGGGCAGGACACCACGTGGCCGAGCCGTCAGGCCCGAGGTGCTAGAGAGGCGGGGGCCCATAGTCCATCGAGAGGTAGGCAATACTGTGCTCTTGTTTGCGAGGCTGTATTGACGTGCTAGAAGACGTTGTGTTGCCGCGCTTCGTCAATCGGCAAGACGTAGATGACAAGGGGATGCCAAGGTAACTGTAGCGTGGCCCGTACCAGTGTCGCTACTGAATACTGTTGAAGATCATCGCACATCACATCCCGATTTTGCCGTCGGAACCAAGCCTCCGAGACCAGCCTCTCCAGTCTCAGCAATTGACCATTGTCTCTTTTCCTCAACCATCGTGACAATATGGTTTGGACTTGCGGGTTCTCCAGGCAATGGCTCGAGATCAGCCAATCCTTGGTCGACCGAGAAAGAGAGAGAGAAAAAAAGAAGGTGACAGATGTCGTCGCCGGCGGATACGGTTTGTATGGCTTCAAGACGGGCAAGGGTTGTGGCCTCGAGCTTCGACTGCATTTACCAATCCCAATCCCCTAAAAGGAAGATCTGGTGACACTTGCAGTTATTTTCAAACTCAAACGCCCTGAGTAGAACCCGCGGGTGTTGAAGACTTCCAGGTTCCTTCCAGGTTGAGGTGTCTTTCACGATAAGCACCCACAGGCTGCAGTGCGGGGTGATAAGACGCCCCCACCAAAAAGTTCCAATCCACAAAATTTTGACCCGAATTTTGCGACCAAGTCCGCGACGGCCCCGCCGATTCGAGTTGCAAAGCCTGACAACATTCTTGCCAAACCAGAAAAGGACAGAATGGCGAAGCGCACGGCAGACGAAGAGAGCGCCGCCGGGCCCCTCAAGGCCGGTGGGCGTCCCGACGCCATGGACGTCGACGAGAAGCCGCACGAAATGGGCGACTTCGAGGACGAGTTTGAGGACGAATTCGAGAGCGAAGACGAGATCCACGAGGCGGGTGTCGACGGGAGGCCAGACGCTGAGCGCGAGGCCGAGGAGGCGATGGATGTTGACCCTTCAGCGCCCGAAACCTTCATCGTGGGCAGGACGAAGCTCGAACCCGGCCAGACGCTCTCGCCCGACACGACAACATACCGCATGCTGCACAACCTAAGCACCCCGTGGCCCTGTCTCTCCTTTGACATTATCCGCGACGGCCTGGGCGACAACCGCAGCGTCTACCCCGCGACCATGTACACCGTGTCCGGGACACAGGCCGACAGCGCCAAGGCCAACGACAACTCCATCATGGTCATGAAGTTCAGCGGCCTCAGCAAGATGCAGGGTGGCGACGGCGAGGAGTCGAGCGATGACGAAGACGACGACGAGGACGCCGAGCCTATCCTCGAACACAAGAGCATCCCTCTCAGCACCACCACAAACCGGATACGAGCCCACTACTCGCCCTCCCAAGACCCCTCCAGACCCCCGACCACCCTCACGGCGACCATGACCGAGTCGACCAACGTCTTCATCCACGACATCACTCCGCACCTCGCCTCGTTCGATACCCCCGGCACCATCATCACGCCGCAACAAAACAAGCCCCTCAGCACCATCCGCGCCCACAAGTCCGAGGGCTACGCAGTCGACTGGTCGCCTCTACACCCCGCGGGCAAGCTCCTGACGGGCGACAACGACGGGCTCATCTACGTGACAACACGGACCGACGGCGGCGGTTTCGTGACCGACACACGGCCCTTCCAGGGCCACACCTCCAGCGTCGAAGAGATCCAGTGGAGCCCCTCCGAGGCGTCCGTGTTTGCGTCGGCGTCCAGCGACGGCACCATCCGCGTGTGGGACGTGCGCAGCAAGGGGCGCAAGCCGGCGCTCTCGATGCAGGTGAGCAACGTGGACGTCAATGTCATGTCGTGGTCGCGGCAGACGACCCACCTGCTGGCCTCGGGCGACGATGCGGGCGTGTGGGCCGTGTGGGACCTGCGGCAGTGGAAGCCGAGCGCGGCGGCGGGTGGGAACGCGGCGGCATCGGCGCTCCAGAGGCCAAGCCCCATCGCCAGCTTCAATTTCCACAAGGAGCAGATTACGAGCATCGAGTGGCACCCGACCGATGACAGTATCGTGGCCGTGTCGGCGGGCGACAATACCGTCACGCTGTGGGATCTGGCGGTCGAGTTGGACGACGAGGAGAGCAAGGACACGGCGGGCGTGCAGGATGTGCCGCCGCAGTTGTTGTTTGTGCACTATCAGAACATGGCCAAGGAGGTCCACTGGCACCCGCAGATACCGGGCACTCTGGTGGCTACTGGTGAGGATTTTAGTGTGTTTAGGACGATCAGCGTGTAGGGAAGCCACGGTCAAATGCGATTGAATAAAGATGTCATGTTCATGGCAAACGGGGATCTCGCAAACCCAACAGGTTTCAACCCAAGTTCATTTCCACTTTCAGGGCACACTCTCACCCAGAAATCATCACATCTTCTGTACAAACCGCCATCCTCAATCATGCTTCCATTACCCTTAACCTCTCCTTCTCCACCACATACATGTACATACAGCCTACAGGTAACAGACAGACAACCAAACCAACCCTTCCCCCTCTACCCCAACCAACATACACCAGCTTCCAAAACCCAAAGGCAGAAACCCCATACATACAACCCAAAACCCGTTCTCAAAAACCATTCCTGTTCCTACCACAAACCTCCAAATTAGTCGACCACGAATGGACCTAGGCGGAAAGCCGAAGCGAAGCGAAGCGGGAACGTCGTCGTCCGGATGGCGATGGTGTAAGTAGAGAGATGGGATGTGCTTTGATTCAGAGGCTGGTGATATGGAAGATTAGGTGCTGTTCACGGCGGCTGGTGAGGTATTGGGGAGGGCATGGAGCGTGTGTGTGCGTACACTATCACGGCCAAGGTGCCGGTGAGTGAGGGGGTGGGGTGCAGGCCTTCCTTTTTCGGCGGGGGGGGGGGGGGGGGGGGGGGGGGGGGGGGGGGGGGGGGTTTTGGGGGGGGGGGGGGGGGGGGGGGGGGTTGACTTTGGGTACGAATTGATTGGTGGGTTTGTTCGGTGGGTGACTGACAGACGGGGTTGGAGATGATGGGCGGAGGTGGAAGCTTGGATTGTGCGTACTAGGGCGAGCGTGAGGTCGGAGGGACACGGCCGTGGATGGGGTGGTGAAGAAGTGGATGCAAACGAGGTGGTGTAAAAGGGGCAAACGCCGACCGTATGACGGTGGGATTTCACGAGTTCACTCCAAGAGCGCCAGGCCTGCAAGGCTTACCGACCGTCCCGAGACTGGCGAGTCCGGGGGGGATGCAACTGCGTCCTGCTTGTCAGCTGGGGTTAGCGACCACGCCGAAACTTACCGGAGGACATGATGTCGCTCGCGGTCTGGATCTGATCGTTGGCTTCGCTTTTACGCCCTGCGTGACGCAAGTCAGTGGAAGTTCTAGGTGTTATTGGTGAGGCGAGCATGTGTCAAGGCCGCGGACCGGCCTGGCTCGAGTCGGGAGTCATCTTCGTCGTTGCTGATGGCTGGCGTTAATATATGGCCAAGTTGCCGTTAATAGGCAATGAAGGAGGGGGCAGGAACAGACAATGTGAAGACTTTGAGGAGCAAAGAGCCCAGGGTGCTCAGTTTGTTCAATTCATCGGGGGATCGCAAGTCAATATGTACCCCAGCCCCTTGGTCATGCCGTGGCGGATGAGGAGTCGACCCCTCTTTGACTCTCGTCATTCTGGGTCAGGCGTGATGAGGTGGCGCGACCATCACAACCACCAGCCCATCAACTAGTATGGGTCATGAATCATGATGCCAGGACAGACGCTGGGTGATACAGGTCTAACCGGAAGGGGCGGATTAGGATGCCGTTCTGGACTGCTCTGGACGGATTCCAGACTCCAGTCCATGTGGTTAAGTTACGATCTCGGTAGTTGGAGGGTCGCACGGGAGTCCCGAGCACCGTTACCTGTCAGCCCGTCACAGGCCGGCGATGAGATGGTCGAATGACTATTGCTTGTTCCTCCTATCATTCGGTCTACCCCCTCTCCTTGCCCGGCTTCTTTCCTCGAATGACCTAGCTTAGAATTCTTGTCGTGGGAAACGCGGTTTGTGAAGCTCAGGTTCTCTCCAGTATCTTGCTGAGTGCTATTTACATTTATACCATGTCCATCTTGAAGCTCTTCACCTTGACCTCGCCTCCAAGGGCCTTGGTCCCAAAGTTGAAGACGGCGTATCTGTATCCCGTAAAGTACTGCCACGAGTTGCTCATGCCCAACGCCGGCCCCAGCCTGACGAATGTGTTCCCGCCGTCGACGCTGTACGAAAAGGTCGCGCTCCGTGCCGTGTTGGTTCCAAACGCAGGCGTGATGTCGGCGTCGATCCTGAACCAGACGTCCTGCGTGTTGCTGACCGTCGGGCCCGTCGCGGCGACATTTCCTGTGGCCGCAGTCTTCCACGTCCCCTCGGTCAGCCGCAGGTCGTTGACAACCACAATCTTGGCGTCGTTCCCTTGCTTCCAGACACCGATGTACGCAGCCTGGTCCCGGAAGAACACGGCCCCTGCCCTGTCGCCATCCCTCATCTTGCTCACGTCCAACCGGAAAGTGCCCCTCGACTTGGGCCCAGCCACTCTTCTCGTGAGCGTGTTCCTCGCCGCGAACAGATCCCCCGTCACGGTCGCTGTCTTCAACACCAACCCCCCTTCCTGTGCCCCCGTAAGCGCCCACTTGCTGGTGTCCGGGTTGTGGTTCCACTCCCACTGATGGCTCAACCCGCTGCTGCCCTTGAACTCGTCCAACCCCGTGCTCGGCGGGACCGTCTTGCTCGTCTGCAGCGGCATGGGGTAGCTGGACCCCCACCGGCCCTGCGCATCCGTCACTAGCTCGGGCCAGCCGTCGCCCGTCCACTTCAGCGGCGCCACCACGGGGATCCGCCCGCCGGGGTACGCGTCCATAAAGGCGACGTAGTACCAGTTGCCGTCGGGGGTGTCGACCATGCCGCCCTGGTGGGAAAACCCGGCGTTGGCCAGGGGCCCGCTGATGCGCGACACCAGCGTGCGCGACGTGTAGGGGCCAAAGGGGCCCGCCGTCGACTTGAGCACAAACTCGGCGTCGGCCGGCCGCGTGACCAGGATGTAGTAGGCGCCGTTGCGCTTGTACATGCGCGCGCCCTCCATGGTGGTGCCGCTGGGCGGGCTGAAGACGACCTGCGTGCGCACCTGGCTGAGCCCGTCGGCCGACAGCTGCGCCACCTGGATGTTGGGGTTGCCGTAGACAATGTACATGGTGTCGTCGTCGTCGATGAGCAGGCCGCTGTCGTAGTAGCAGGTCCCGATGGGGTTGTGCGACTCCCACTTCCAGCTCGCCGCGTCGACCTCGCCGTCCTTTTGCTTCGCGTTGGTGCCCGACGCCGTCCACACGTACGTCTTGCTGAAGTCGATGCAGCCGTACCAGTAGAACTTGTCGTTGGACGCCCGGTACCGCGCCGTCGACGCCCAGATGCCCTTGACGTAGGCCCCCGGCGTGCCGCTCGGGAGGTCGTACTTGGAGCCGAAGTTGAGCGTCGGCACCGAGTGCGTCACGGGCGTCCAGTTCACGAGGTCGTAGGACTTGAGGAGGGGCGCGCCGGGAGAGTAGGCGAAGGTGGAAGACGAGTAGTAGAAGACGGAGCCGACGCGGAACACATCGAGATCGGGGTAGTCCTCCCAGAGCACGGGGTTGTTGAAACTCGTGGCGCGGGGGGTGATGTTGGCGTCCTGGGGCAACGATGACACGGCGGTGAGGAAGAGGGCCAGAATGGCAAAGAGCCGATTCAACGGCCGCATAGCGAGTGTGGCCATCTCGACAGCATCCACGCACAGCTTGGACTTGAGAAGCAGCGGTGATTAAACGACTTGACTGGGACGAAAACCAGGTCTTCTTCTCCGTCTCAAGAGTCTACCTATGGCGTTTATATCATATTTGATGACTAAACCGCCCCTGGCGTCTCCATATGCTTGACAGCATCCTGCGATGCCATTGGCGTAAGATCTTGTAAAGGTAGCAAGGGAGCTGTCGATCCGTCCGTGATGTTGTATTCGAGAAGCGCAAGCGCACCAATCGTCGAGCCTCGGATGAATTAGTACCTCGGAACCACAACTCCCACCTACTACATGATAGTTTCTCGTGCCCGCCCGATGGAGGCTTCGGGACTAGATTTGGCGGAGCCTCGTGATTCGCGCGCAAAACAAACATGCCGCGGCTCTTCTAGTGAGGATGTAGTCGTATTAGACACGAGCGACTGGTTTCTACCTCGGAAGTGTTGACTGGGTTGCATATGTTCGTCGCCGGAGCCACTCCTCTCACCATCCTGCGAAAAAGGGCTTGATCTGTTGCCCCTGAATATATCGAATTTCATTCGTCTATGCGACAATCCTCACAACCCGTCTGGCTGGACTTCAAATGCTTGCACACGCGATGGTTGAGCTTCGATGTTATCAGTGCCGTTGGATTTGATTGTATATATTGATATATATCATGGATGTATTTCTTTTTGATTTATAGCCATCCTCGTCAACATCACAATCTAACCGTCCTCTTGTCGTCCCCAGGCCTTATCCTGAAAAGGAAAAGAAAACCCGGTCAGCGGTATGCCCTCTCACCAGCTTCCCAGCCCCGCCTCAATCGTCCCACAACGATATGTACCACTCAGCAAGTGTTCAACATGCTGGTCAGAGCCGACTTCTCAGCCGAAGTGATACTCAAAGTATAGGCATACTTGACATACACCCAGCTCTTGGCGTAGGTGCAGTAGAAGGACGTGACGGGCGGCTTCCAGGCATCCGGGGACTTGTCGCTCTTCGACTGGTTGACGTTGTCGGTGACGGCCCACAGCTGGGGGATATCAATGTCGTTCGCAAACTGGGTGCGCTTGGCCGTCGACCACGTGTTGGCGCCGGACTAATTCAGGGGGTCAGCAATGGGTTGTTAAAAGAGGGCGGGGCGGGGGCTCTTACAATCCAGGCATTCTTCAGCGGGACCATGTGGTCAATGTCGACGTCCGAAGCGGCGGTCCAAGTAGCGCCGTCGTAAGGGGAGAACCAGGTTCCTGACGTGGCGCTGCAAGCGGAGTTGGTCACGACGTTTGTGCCATCGCGCTTGAGAACGTATTCCCTGATTGCGACAAATCAGTTCGCCTTTCATCAAAAAAGAAGGAAGGGAAGACGACAGGGGGCCGTACCGAGTGTCGCATGTGCCGCTGGCCGTTTGCCAGTGCGGGAACTTCGCACGGCTGTAGTTGCCGTCATCATATGAAGCCTTGACAGTAAGCGAAGACAGTTGGCTCTTTGCTGCCGTGGCCGAAGGAATGCCAGGCTGTGAGGCCCGAGTTAGCTTCGAGTGTTACGGCGCTGCTTGTCTCAGAGTGACTTACGGGAGAGGGAGCTGGCATCGGGATGGCGGAGACCGCCACGGCCAAGAGCGAACCGAGAATGAACGACTTCATCTTGTCTGTGGTGCGTGGTGAATCGGAGCGTGCGCTGGTCTGATCGTGGAGTTGGGGACTCAGGAGGGGGATCTCTTGATCATATATAAATAACTGGCTGCGTGGAGGTACATAGCCTTTCTGGTCCAACATTCCGATGGGGATTAGGAACCTGAGCGTGGCCCGGCCTCGATCCTACGTATCGGCGGTTCGGGCCTTCGGGGGTCCAGCGCAATGCCGATCGTACACCAATCTCAGGTCACCGAAGCTGTGGTGCAACACCCCATTTCATTTCCGCCAAGGGCCCTCCAATGCCGCCGATGCAGCCAATGCCGGCGCGATGCAACTCGGTCTCCGGGCTGGCTGCAAGGAGGCCGAGATCCAGTTAGATCGCGTTGAAGCACCACGTCGGGAAGGTCTTCTTCTCAGGGGGGTGGACTCCGAAACCCCCTGAATCCAGCACGTGCGGGTGTGTTCCCCACAGACCACTAGACAACCACCATCGCCAACTTCCCCATCGGGATCTCCCGGGCGGGAGAGTGGCGGATTCATCCAATCACCCCGCGATGTGTAACAACGTTGTTTGCCGTTAATCCTTCCCACGGCCGGTGCCTGTGGCTTGTGGGGGGCAAGTCGGGAGAAAGCGCCGAACCTCTCGCCAAGACGCACTTGTGATGCATCTAGCAGAAAGCGATACCGAGCAAACATAAGGAGGATTTAGGTACAGAGCTTATCTAAGGGCACAGCTGCATGTGAACAAGAGATACAGCGGCTAGATATGTAACACGGGTAACTAGAGTCGCAAGGGGCCATCACCGGCCTCCTCCACGTGCTTCGCGGCATCCGCCGGAGCCTCTTGACCTTCTTTTGATCCCTCTGCTGATGTTGGCTCCGCAGCCGGATTCTTGGAAAACGGATTGATTCGTGTCGGCATTGACATACTCGGCATGTTGGGCATGGTGGGCATGCTGGGCATGGTGGGCAGGTTAGTCGGTAGATTGACGGCGGGCATCGACACCTTGGGCATCTCGACGGTCGGCAGTTTCGAGGGCAGATAGGAGCGCAAGCTCGTGCCCGTCTGCTGTGCAACGCCAAACAGGTGCCGCAAGTAGGCCCTCTTCTGCTCGGCCTTGCCGCCGTCGCCCGCATCCTCCGAGAGATCTCGGTCGATGTCGTCTGGCAGCGGGACGAGGGATGCCGCAGCCGCAATGTCTATCGGACACTCATCCGGAACCTCGTCGTCCCCAGCCATTTCCGTATCCTCTTGGATCTGCTTTTCGGCTTCCTTTGCGATGGCCTCTTCCGTCGGCACAATCCCCTCGCTGCTATCAACCGCCTTGGCAATGGCTTCTGTCTCCTCCGGCTCAGCCGGTGGCGGTTCCGCAAACTTGGGATCATCGTAGATCTCCGTCTCGTCGTTGAACCAGTCGACAATCAACTTTGCCGCATCGGCCACGGTCCCCTCGTAGTCTGTATTATTCTCCTTCTTGAACAAACCAATGTGCGCCGCAATCTCATCCTTGGCCCCCTCCACAACACGCCTGGCAAACAACTTGGCCTCAGGCTCGTCCTTGGCCGGGACGGCGCAAAAGGTCCGCTCGGGCACGAAATACCCGCCACTCCAGTAGCCATTCTCGCCGAGCGACGCGTACACATCGCACACGCCGACCCCCTTCAGCGCCGCCAACCGCTCCAGCCGGCGGTTGAGCTCGTTCTGCTTGAGCAGCGCGCCGACAAAGGTGAAGTGGTCCGACAGCCAGGCGAAGCTCTCGCCGACGTTGCCGCGGTTGACGTAGGCCAGGCCCTGGCCCAGCGCGTCGACCGACTGCTGGTAGCCCTGCACGACGTCGTCCTTGGTCAGGCTGCGCACGGTGCGCACGCCCTCGACGATCTTTTTGCGGTGCGTATAGGCGGCCACACCGCCCGCCGCGATGACGCCCACCGTGCCCGTCCGCATGGCGATCAGCTGCCAGGCCTTCCAGGCCGGGCTGCTGGCGGACGTCCGCTTGGCGATGCGGCCCGTGGCGGTGCCGATGGCGCGCTTGGAGGCGAGGCGCGAGAGCGCGGCCGGGGTGGCGGCCGAGAGGGCCGTCATGACGTTGAAGACGTTGCTCACTTTTTGGTAGTTGGAGAAGGCGCCATACACAAACATGGAGCGGGCAAGGCCGTTGAGGGGCGTGTCGAAGGCCAGGATGCCTTGGATGAGGGGGAAGATGGGGTTGGCGGGGGATTCGCTTTGGCGGTGCTCGTCGAGGACGCGGAAGAGACAGTCGGTTGCGACAAAGCCGCTGACAGAGGGTGAGTAACGACGCGCGGAGAGGTGTATTAATGTGAGAATGGCTCAAACTCACCCCATCGAATGGGCAACCAGGATGACGCCTACTTTCCGGTCATTTGGTGGCCATGGGTTGTCGAGATGGGCCTTTCGGAGGTCCATCACCTTCTCCTTGAGCCTGCATCGAGTTAGAACTGGGATCACCGGGAGAGACAGTTGCGGGATCATACCATTCTAGAAACGCGGCGGTGCTTTGCGCCAGCTCTCCGCGGGTTTCATACTTGGGGTAGACGTCCGAGGAAACCTCGTGGTCCGGCAGGTTGTTGGCAACCGTGTCTTTGAGATGGGCCGGGAAGTCGCCAAAAGTAAAATCGCTACCCTGGAGGCGCCCGTGTTAGTGGAATATGGACGATTACTAGGGCGATGAGAGTGGGAGAGCGAGCGACTTGCCTTGAACCCGTGGATATGGGCAAGAAGTAAGATGCGCTTCATCGCGATGCTCACTCTTACAGTATTGATTTGGAGGAGGAAAATATGTTGGGATCGGGTTGGTTTGATTGAATGGTGGAGTTGCGCGCCAGAATGGGTTTTATTGTTGTGTTGTCTGGACGAGAATAACGATTTTCCACAGCGCGATCGCAAGTTTTTGGCGTGGCGTTCTTTGCATCCCGCGTTTGAAGCTGTGTCGCCCATCACGTCATAGCCAACGTCATGGGAACTGGGAACGACCCAATGAGCGATTTGACTTTGCAAACAGGTGTAGTAATTTAGTAGTAGTTCCCTCATTGGAAGCCGACATCAAATAAGCTACAATTACAAATGGTACTAAGTGTACCTATCCTTGTAACTTGACGTTTACCGACGCGTGCCACGGAACACAAGGCCCTTTGCTACGAAAAGGAGATATTATTCCAAGTAGGCGGTAGTTACACATTCATTTCATGGCCCAACAAAACGGAAAAGTGCCCTAATCCTCTAATTGAGACAACCTCCCAGGGTTGAGTCCAGCTGAACCCTAGTATCAAAACGAGCCTTGTATGTCCATCCTCCACTCCCTACACGAGAAAACAAACAACAAAAAACAAACAAGAAAGTCTATCAACTACACAGTAGCCCCCCGAAACAGCCCCTTCAACACACCCAAATCCTCCGCGTCCCACCCCAACACCTCCCTCCCCTGTTCAAGCACCCCCCACAACTCCCCCAGACACCCGCCCTCCTCTGAGTCGCCAACACCACCACCACCCTCCCCCTCCCCCCCTTCAAGTCTGAACCCCCCTTGAAGTCCCCCCGCCCCAGCAGCAGCACCCGCAACAAACGCGACAGCAAGCGTGACCCACCCCATGGCCTCCTCAGCCGACACACTGCCCGGCGGCTGCCGGAACTCAATCGTCCCCTCAATCCCGCGCTCCGCATCATCATCATCGTCTCTAATAACCGAAGACGACAACAACAACAGGCCGGTAAAATCCCACTTGTACGTCTTGCCCCGCACAAACGGCGCCCGTCGGCCGTGTGTGCGACCCCATCGGCTGGTGGTGGGGGAGCACAGGTTCATTATCTCGATGAGGGGGCGCGTGTTGTCGTCACCCCCTAAAGTGGCGGCGGCGGCGGCGTTGTCGAGTTTGGTTAGGCACGCCTTGAGTGTCAGGCCCGCGAGGGAGGGGTTGTCGGGGCCGCGGTTGGATTTGGCCCAGGAGGAGCATGTCCATGTGTCGCCGCTTCGGGAGGGGGGCATGAGCGCGTTCAGGGCCGGTTCGAAGTAGAGGGTTGCTTTGGCGAGGGAGGCGAGTTCGGAGGTGGTGAGTGGGGGGGTGCGGGAGATGTGGATGTGGGAGGAGGCACGATGGGTTTTGGTCAGGGTGAAGGTGGAGGCTGCCGAGGCGAGGAGGTTGAAGATTTTGGTTAGGTCGGTTTTGAGGGCGAGGAGGGAGGCGGCTGTGTGGATTGGGGAGACGAGCTCGATGCCGTATTGGTCTGGTGGGTTCCATTGGGGGTTAGTTGTTGGTGGTGGAAGTCAAGGGGGAGGAGGACTATGGACGAACATGGATTCTTGCCGTCCGGGTCTTGGACAGTGATCTCCTTGACGATAGACCACTGGCTGTAGTCGCTGCTCTCGTGGACTCGGTTGGGTATACCAGCCTTTTTGGCCAACTGCTCGCTGAGGTCCGTGGCGAGGGAGCCCCATGTCCTGTGCTTCTTTGGGCTGTCGACAAGAAGTTCAATCTCGACGCCGAATCGGAATGTGCTGTTTTGGGCCATTCTCAGAAGTATGCAGTGGAGAAAACAGACGTGGTGTCGAGTGCTATACAGTGATCAAAGCAGGGCATTCGACGCTAACTGTACGAATGTGGGCATAGAATAGCGATGTAGAGTGAAATGCTGATTCTAGTGCGCCGTAGGAAGATTTTATACTTCAAATTCTCGCTGTATTATGACACCTCATGGCACCTTAACCCCACAACTGTCGATGCTAGCGTGAGCTAGTCTGTGAGCCAACCTGAGACGGCCTTTCCGAGACAGTTGCCCGTACCCTCGGGACCGTCTCGCCCATCTAACGTCTTCTACCCAACCGAACTCAATCCTATCCAGAAACACGCTGCACAAAGGGGTTGAATGGGCTGTCCCATCTGATTCTGTACCAGTAACCTGTAACTGCGGCGTTCCTCTTGCCGCCATGTTCGTTGAGGACAAGGTATGTGACAACCGAGTACAAACCGCGTGCCTCCTCTCGGAGCCCTCTTGCCTCGACTCCACTGCTAAAGCCTGTTATGCGTGGAAGCATTGGTAGTCAGGGCTTCGTGGATGATACACCGAGTAAGGGTTTACAGGGCCTCATGGCGGCGTCTCGCCATGGCCATCAAGACCCGGCCTTGGTTTGATATTCTTTCAGGGGTTAGTTGGCAACTTGTCATGCTGCTTTGTTTCTAATTCCCCACTTCAACTGACAGTTGGTGCCAGAAAGAGGGACTCGGCCGCAAAGTACCGCTGGAAGCGCTTCTACAGAACGAAACTCGCCGATACCGAGTATGATTCCGCAACGTCACATGTGACCTATAATACTCAATCAGCCTTGCCGGCCACATACCGGGTCGGCACAACGCGGCCAGGGGCAAAAGGGCCAGAAAGGCGCACAACCCTGCAAGGCTGACTGCGGGCGTTTCGTCGTTGTAATAAGCACGTTGGGTAATGCCGGAATGGCCCAGAGCGGGCCTGGGGTTTCTTGATGCATGAAACACGCAGGCTGTTGACATCACGTGTGATGTTGGACGAGGTGGGTTTCGGTGCCATGTTTGCTCCCCCATTGCTTAGCGAGCCAGCCAGCGGCAGGTTACCCAGTTGGAAGACGCCGGTTATCACAAGGAGGGTGTTGTTGGCCGTGGTGGTGGAGACCGTTGACGTGAATTAAGCGCCAGGAATACAAAGACGGTGGGGATCAAGCTGCTGAGCCTCGCGGTTAGACCATGGAGGGCTGAAACGCCAATAAACCCAACTAAGGAGCCAGTTGGCGGGTACTGTCGGTCGTGTTGGGGGACCCGGTTTGGGAGCGAGACACTGGTGATTTCCATCAAAAGAGTTTGACGGCTCTTGGTCGGAGTTTCGGTCATTTCTTGGCCCCCAATGAGACGGGGAAGCTCGTCGAGGTCTGTATTCTGTAATACAACATAACGAACCCTGCGTGGTCATTGGCCGGTTGCTGTCATTCAGGCGGATGAATTCCAGATCCGAAAATAAACCACGTACATACAAGGAGAACGCCACAAGTAGTAGAGGTGAGGGATGCCTGGGGTCCAATTTCACATTCGGCCCACAATATATCTCAAGCTGAGAGCAAAAGTTCGACGGAACCTCTCTCAGTTGACCGTCCTCATAGCCTTGGGCCTTTCAATGTTTCCTTGTGTATTGGCATCTGTCAGTGCTCTAGATAGTAGGTCGACGTAGTCCACAATCTCCGGCGGGATCCCGGAGATTCGACTTTCTCTGGCATAATACACACGGGCTGTACATACGACGCGTAATAACAGTAAGCCACCCTTTTCTGGTCTGACACAGCAGTGGTACGACCACGGTCGGTAGCTCTCGTAGCTCCACTAGCACTAGCAGGGTCTGTCGTTGCTGTCAAGCATTCGAGGCTGACGTGTCCGCGTATTTTTGTAATTGGCCTCCTCGATTCATGAAGTAAAGTGAGTGTCGGTCCATGCCGTTGTTGGCCCTGGTGGTAAAATCAGGGTTTGGGTGCCTAATGCAGGAAGAGAAAGTGAAGTCAGGCCCGGGTGAGGTAATGCAGGGTCCCTGCGTCGCTGATTTGCCGGGCCGAGCCGGCAGGCCGGGGCGCCAGAAGCCGCGTCAGAGGCCCCGCCGGAACACCACCAATTGCCCCGCGACCCCATGGAACCCCGCAATCCCAATCTCACCACCAACAACCTCCTCCAAACCATCCATCACCAACTCCATAGTCCACCCTCTTCACATCATCAACAAAACCCCCCCTTAAAAACCAACCCCAACCAACCCCAATCCTCAACCCCCCCCTTCTTTCTCAAAAAAAAAAAAAACGCAAAGATGACCGAACCCACCTACGTCCCCTCCCTCGAGGCGCTCAACACCCTAACAGCCACCAACAAATACCTCATCCTCGATTTCACAGCCCAATGGTGCCCCCCTTGCAAAGCCATCGCGCCACTCTTCACCAAGCTCGCGACGCAGCACACCATCGCCGACAAGCTGGCCTTTGCCAAAGTGGACGTCGACGAGGCGCAGGACATCGCCAAGCAATTCGGCATCACGGCCATGCCGACCTTTTTGTTCCTCGTCGACGGCAGCCCGATGGGCAACGCCGAGGTGCGGGCGAGCGTCGCGCCTGCCGGGGTCAAGGTCGACGAGGGCGAGCAGGTGCAGATCCGCGGGGCGAATCCGAGGAGTCTTGTCGGTGCTGTTGAGGCTGTCGCGGCGCTGGCCAAGGCGGAGGCGGAGGCGGAGGCGGTGGCGGCGGGTGGGGAAGCGGGCGGGGAGGAGGAGGAGAAGAAGGTGGAAGAGGTTAGTTTAGGCTCTTCTTCTTCTTCTTTAAGATCGCGCTTGTGTAGGAGGGGATGCTGACCATGTTGTGTAGGCTGCTTAAATGCTGGCAATAACGGCGGCTGGTTGATGACACGATGCGACGACGACGACGACGACGACGGCTATAGCAAAGGGGACCGACCGGGCCATGTCCAGCGAGACACACGGCACAACGGGAGAAGGTGGCTTGTGGATGATAGTTTGGCGATGGATACCCTCGAGATGATCTACATTCGGCTACTAGTGGATGCAGTTCAATATTGTGTTTGGCAACATGTGCGGTGCCAACAGATGTATACATGTCGCGTGCCGTGGTATCGTCCATCCAACGCCAAATACAGACCCATATCCAAACATCCATCACGCCGTACATGCTACCTATGCCATGTGCACAAAAAGCACCGCTCGCTAAATGCAATGACGAAGCGTTCTCCGTGAACTTTCCCCCTACCAACATCACCCCACCAATGGCGCCCCCATTCCAAGCAACCCCAATCACAGTGAACTCAGCCGGCTGGCGTGGGAATGGCCTTGGAACGGTGGTCCATCACCACTGCCTCGCTGATCCTCTGCGTAGCCACCTTTGTTTTCCACGCCACTGTTGATCGGCACCGAGGGGGAGTCAGAGTCACTCCCCCCCTCCCGAAGCAGAGACACAGAGCAAATCGACTTCCTCCGAGCAGCCTTCCCATCACTGCCCGGCTTCGCAGGCAACACCACCCCGACACTCTGCTGTTTCGACGACGCACCATCATCCTCCGGCACCCCAGCAGCCACCTCCGTCTCGTTACCGGAACCCTCCGTCTGGTTCCTTGTTTTCGACGACATGGACGGTTGGCTCCCGTGGCTCCCCCCCACACGCGTACCCATTGGCCCCCCCTGGTTCGACGAACCTCCCCCCCTAAAGCCGGCAATCCCCCGCCACCGCCCCAGATTCCAGAACGACGAGCTGCCACCGCCGGCCGTATCCGGCTGCGACGACAGACCACTTTCCTCGGCGGTCGGGCGCAGGGTAAACCCCGGCGTAGGCGGGACCGACAACTCCTCCCCCTCCTCCTCCTCCTCCTTCGCCCTCTGCGCCTCCTTGTTCAGCCGCTCCTTATCCTTCACCAGTCGCGTCGAGATGCGCTCGGACGGGCTACCGAACACGCTGGCCGTCGGGCTGGTCAGCGTGCTGCTTGCCCGGTTCCGAGCAGCCGAAGGCGACGCCCCGGCATAGGGCTGCTTCCTCGCTTCGCTGGCGAGGTTGTACGCCGAGTTCAGCGACGTCCTGCTGGCCTTGGTCGGGCTGATGGAGCGCACGCTCCGCGCGGGCGTCCCGCCGCCGTTGGCGAGCAGGGCCGAGCGCCGGTCACCGCCACTCTCCGAGATTCCCTGTCGCCAGCTCAGAATGTGGTCCGAGTGAGGTCCCACGACGTTCAATTGGGGGGGGCCGATCATGCCGGGCGCGATGGACTGGCTCAGCGAGGCTCTCCGGCTGTGCGCGGTGCTGCCGGCGCTGGTACGCGTCAGGATGCTGCCGCTACGGCCGAGCCCGCCGCCGACGTAGCCGCTGCCATGGGCCGCAAGCTTGCGGCTGAAGGTGCTTCCTGTTTCCCAGCTTTCATTTCGGCGCTTGGCAGCAGCACAGTCCTGCCGGAACACCTTGATGATGCCCGTGTCGCCCGTTGTGACAATGATGTGGCCGTCGTAGTGGGTCGACCGCGCAATGTAAGCTGCGCTCGGCTCCGGCCGCTTAGACGGTGGTGGCTCGACTGGGGCTGGGTTCTGTGATTCGTTGGTGAGAGCAACCTGGCTGGCGGCAGCGCTCGCGGCTTCCTCCAAGCTCTGAAGCACGACGGGGGGCGGGTTGCAGAGGTCGTAGATCGGGTCGCCGCTCTGGTCGAGTAGCATCCTAGTCCTGGTAGGGGCAAACAAGGCTGTCGTGACAATGTCCCCATGTGCCTCAAAGTACTCGCAGGGCGATTTGTCCCTGTCCTGGACTAGGGCTTCACCGCCGGCCAGGCTCCATATAAACGTCTTCCGGTCCTCGCTTCCACAGATGACGTGCTTTCCGTCGTCCGAAAAGGTGGCCGCAATCTGGCTGCATTGGTTCTCTGGCCCCTTGAGCTTGACATCCAACGATTTGTCGCGCAGGCTGTAGATCCGTATCCGGCTGTCGTTCGAGGTGATGAGCACCTGCACTTCCCCGGGGCTTGTTAAATCCGCTGAGACCACAGACGCCGAGGCGGAGCTCGCCATATCGACGGGGTTCGGCGGCGGCATTGCCATGGTCTGGATGCCCGTGATTTTGCTGCCCTTCGCATTCTTTCCCCGCGAAGATCGCACGTGTAATTGCGAGCTCAGCTTCAATCCCTCGGTCTCATAAAACATGCAAAGCCCGTTCAGCAGCCCTGCGATGGCCACCTTGCCGTCGGGAGAGAAGGCGACGGCCGTAACCAAGTCCGGTAGCTGGGCCGAAAACGCGACTGCCTGGTCGGGGATGCTCCATAGCCGGAGCATGGTGTCCAAGGAGCCAGCCAGGAAAAACCGGTCGTCTCGCGGGTGGAACGCCAACCTGGTCACAAAGTCTTTGTGTTTAAATGTGCAGAGGCATTCCGACCTGCTCATGTGCCATAGCCTGACAGTCTTGTCCATGGAGGACGATAGCAGGAAGTTGTTTTTGCTCCAGCTGAGGTCGAGTACTTCTCCGGTGTGCCCTTGGAATTCCTTCACCGGCTGAGCCCTGAACACAGGCGCGCTAAGCCTCTCTTCAGCGCCGCCGCTGACGGCCTCATCCTCTTCATAGGCGCGCCGCTCCTCGGGTGTTGAGAGCACGGCCCAGATTCTGACCACATGGTCACGCCCCGCCGTGGCAAGGTACTTGCCATCTTTGCTGAACTCGGTTGCCCAGATGGCGCCCCCGGTCGTTGTCGTGCTCCTGTCGTTTGTGCCCGCCACACTGACGGATACCACGGGCGCCTTGCTTACTTCTGAAGTCAAGTCCTCAGCATTCTGTGGCGGCCGTGTCCCGACCAGCTCCTGCGCAAGGAACATGCGGGTGAATTCTCGGGTCCGCTTGTTGCTCGCTTTCGTTCGTATGTACCGCGGCGGTTCCTTGTGGTGGGGCACGTAGCCCCCGCCCATCAAGGGGCTGCCCAGCGTTTCGCTGAAAACGCGGGCATTGATGCCGTCCATTCGAACCTCGCTCCCCATTTCTGAATCCGAGTCCAGGTCTCCCAGTTCCTTCTTCCGCCCGCCGCGCATGCCTAGCCTGCTCAGGAACGAACCCCCCTTCTTGCTGTTGGTCAGCGCGAACAGTCAGCCGTGTGTCCAGAATGCGCCCCCCAGTAAAAGTTCCTACCTCTTATCCTTGGGTACCTCGCCCGCTGGCGTCACATTTCTCGAGAGGTCTGAGCTAGCGCGGGCAAGACCTTCGGCCATTTGGGTCAGTCGTTGTGGGATCGACGGTTCGGTGTTCTTTCGCATCAAGATATGCTGCGCAGGCTGGTGTTAGTCGGGACCATCTTCAGGGGATGGGGCTCGGGGTGCTCACCTGCGACAGCGGATCAATGGCAGAGCTGGAACCGGGCGTATGCGCCGGGGTCGCCGCCGCCGGTCGAGCTACGTCGATGCTACTGCTGGTACCGTTGCCGGTCCCCGTGATTGCAGTCGTGGTCGTACCAGCCTCGCCTGCATCTTCGGGCCCAACTTCTCTGTCCTTGCCTCTCCCCTTGTCTTTCAGTACAGAGCTGGTGCTGTTGCGCGACAGTCTGGCTGGACTTTTTGTAGCAGCGCTCCGCGAGTGGGATTGTAGCGTCGTCGAGGATTGGCTCCGAGAGCCTGCTGCCGATGCATGAGCTTCTGACCGAGGGTCCATTGGACACGACGAATACGCGTATACGGACTCCACGAACGGCGCACTAGGACCGCGCAGCCTTGCGCCTATCCACCAACAGGGAACCAAAGACAATGAACCAATGCTTACCTCGGTGGTCAAGTGAACTAGGTGGTCTTGGCAAGGACTGTGATGACGACGGAGGCGTGCCGAGTATCCTTGGGGGCGAAGGGGGCCGCGTGGCGCTGCCCTCCACGAGCCGCGGTGAGCTCTCGTGCTGGTGTTGGTGCCCGAGTGCCGGCGCGGCCGACTTTATCGTTGCCCATATTCCCGACATCTTCCCAGCTTGCCCGACATGCGAGCCCTGGGCGCCACCGATGATTTTGCTGTGTGACCACCACCGCTGTCGCGGTCGCAAACGGAGTCGGAGCGCTGGACTGAAAAGGCTTTCGGGGTCGGAAGAGGATCCGACTGCCGGTCTCCGGTCTTCGATGGTTGGTTGGCGCTACGATACGATAGTACGAACCCCTGGGGGTGGCGCTCCACTTTTGCGATCCTGAGGGGATGTCTCGCCCAAAACTCCTCCAAGACTTCCGTTGCAAGTTGGATGACGACTCGTGGGCGGAGTGGCTGTGCCAGCAGAAATTAATTGCCCTGCTATATCAGACTTGGTTTGGGGTCCGAGAACACCACCGTCGCGAGGGCTTGATGGGATTTGATGCTGATGTGCTTGGGGTCTGAAAACGAATAGTTACAAGGGGTAAGAAGCCGCCGAGTTGAAGCAAGCGAACTCCATGGGAAGCGGACGGGTTGATGGTTTCCCTTTGATTGTTTCGCAATCCATCCATAATAGCAGCCAAGCGGACAAACGGCGCTCTTCCAGGCTTTGACGTTAGCGTCCAGGTGGTTGCATCATCGAGTTCTTTTGGGCGACCCCCGGCCCGGTTCTCCTCCTGGGATTATTGGAGCGTTGGGTCGGGCAGAGCCGATTCGGGTTCTCCTGTGGACCATGCCTGTATTGCAACCAACGGTAACACAAAGTCGCATGCTTAGGCGAAACGGAGAAAGAGTTGTTGGGTGGAAGGACAAACGAAATCGAGTTGCAGCAAAAATGACGTGTGTTCGGGGACACTCCGTCCTTCGGCGAACGGCAGGACCCGCTAACCTGCTTGGCAGTGGGTCGGATGGGCGTTTTGCCCCGACGAGTAGCGCAAGCCAGGCCTGCAAGGCGCGCCGTCTCGGCCAATCTCGGGAGTCGGTTGCGCATCACTTGGAATGGGAGGGAGGGAGGACGACCAGCTGAATCGCAACTTCATATCACCATGGTGCCTTCTGCGGAATCATCTACCGCACCCTCTTCCTCGTCGTCCTCATCCAGGTCAAAAATGGGATATGTCAAAATCGCAGCAATACCGCCCAATGCCTCCAGGCGCTTGCCGCTCTCGTGGTCGCTGCTGAGCAACCGAACCTCTCCGCCATCCTCCTTCACCTTATCCACCAGCCCGACATACTTCTTCCTTGTGGCGACGTCCATGCTTCGGAAAAACGCATTGTTTACCAGCAGCACCCCTCCGCCCCGGCCCGCCGCGCCCTCGGCAACAGCCTTCTCGACCGGCTTCGTGCCGTACCATGCCCTCCCATCGTCCTTGCGTAGGCGGTCGTAGAACTGATCCATCAGGTTCGTCTCGGTCGTAAATTTTGTATCGTGCATCGTCTTCTTCACCTCGGGGCTCTTGAGCACTTCGTTGAGGCTGTGGATGTAGCCAGTACTCGAGTGCACCACGACTGCGTCTTTCGCGATGCGCTGCAAGGCCTTGTCCCCCGTCCTCGTAGCTTCCGCCTGCATGTGTGCGCGGAAATCCTGGGCGACGAACCCGGGACTCGCGAGCAGCAGTGTACGGGGTATGCTAAAGTCGACGGCGTGGCGCAGATTGGACAAGGTCTTGTCGAAAAAGGACGTCATCCCCCCCGACGACTCCTTCGCCGTCGACCGCTTCTTCGGTATTGAGCTCTCGACGCGCTGCTTGAGGATGGTCCGGAACTCGGTGATGAGGCAGATGTTGGCAAGGCCCTCCTGCATTACGACGGCGGCAATCGCTTCGGGCCTGTCCTCGCTCAGCGCCTCTTTGAGGGTTTGCATCGCCACCGAGTCCCAGCCGTGGCTCTTCCATATCGTGAACTTGATGTCTGTCTTGTCGTATTTGAGCGTGATGGTGTGATGCTGCCCGACGCTGACCCAGTCGTTCTCGTTGACGACGGTGCCCGAGACCTTGAGCTCCGATGCGACCGGGTCGAAGAAGGTCGACTTGACCTTGACCGACAGGTTCGTGCGCACACTCTTGCCGATTGAAGAGCCAGTCGCCGTCGTCACTGTGACTTTTCGGAGGGCGGGGGCGTGGATGACGTCTCCGACGGCAATCATGTTGTTGGCGTGCCACATGTCTTCGGGTTCGACGATCAGTAGCGAGACGCCGGCATCTTCGTCGATGCCCTCGAGGGTGTGTTTTTTCGACGCGAGCCGCATTTTGTTCGATGGGTTCTGTCGGCGTGACTGTTACCGTCGGGGTTAGTTTAGAGGGATATGGGAAAGCGTTCCGATCTGGCTGAGCTTCGAGCTCTCAGCGCATGCGACGGTGGGGATTTATGGCGGGGTATCGAGAAGTTGGCGGGGTGTGGGGTCGAGAGCCATGCATCCGTGAATCAAGATCGAGTTTGCTGTCGAAGAGATGCACAACGGCTCGAGTAGCCGTCATGCATGGCATCAATAAACTTCATCTGCCGCATTGCATATCCCCCGGCATCGGGCGGTTTATGAACGAAGCGCTCTCGTCCGTTGCTAGAATTGCCTGTTCTATGCAGAGCCGCAGACATCGCTGTATTTCTAGGCCGATCTTCTCTCTAAGCTTTATGAGGAGTCATGAGAAACCCTTCTCTCGATTTCCGTCGAATGTCTTCCGAGTCAACGGGAGTGAATGAGCTGGGCAAAGACGAAGGCATAAATAGGTGAGTCACGCCATCCGTCGAAATGGAAAACACAGGACATCGCCAGTGCATCATCGAGTGGTCAGTGGAGACCGACTGCTCCAACCGGATCCTAGGCAGTAGGGCTGAGTGCAGGGGTCCTTGCCGAATGAGTGGGGCAGAATCCCAAGACACTGGGCCAGCTTGCGGGGGAGGAAGTCGTCCGGCCCATCATTCAACTCCGAAACCTGGAATCCACTGGCCAGGCATGCTGATGAAGAGCAGACGGTAAGTCCCGTAGAGGTGTAGAGGTATCGTGCCACGACATGTGGAGGACGGTCCTTTCATCGGCTGTGGGCTGAAATGCTAGGGGCGCGGCGGTGGCTGGTGTTGGTTGCCGTTGGCGCTGAACCCTGGAAAGTTGCTGCAGGAAGCTGCTCGGACGCACCTGGTGGAGACATTGCAGCCTGGCCAGCCAAACGTTGGAGAGGCTGACTTCGTCCTTTCATGCATCCGTGACCCAACAAGCGCCTGTGCGGGCGGTGTAGCATGCAGCCAGCTTTCTGAGAAGTCCGGGACACGGATGGCTGCTGCTGCCTTCCATCCTTGCCTTGAGTTTTTAATTTCAATTTTTTGACCTGCACGATCAGCAGGTGCGAGGCGGCCCCGACCTGGTTCGCCTCTCTTCTCTCCATCAGTATTCGATTCGGTCCCGGCCTCTCAAACGTGGCCATCGCCAGCCAAAACGCCACCCGACGTGCTATTTTAAGGGCCGGTCGGTCCCAACTATCTCTTCTATGCGTAGCAGCGTTTTTTTGAAGCTTTAATCGCTCCACCGCCATGAACAGCTTAATGGCCCTTGCGGGCACATCACTGTTGAACGACAGAAGCACTTCTCTCCAAGACCTCGAAGACCGCATCCCCGGCTTCTCGGTCCTGCAGGACTTCTTCAAGAAATGGCTGCGCCTCGACCTCACGACGCTCCTGACGGCTGCCGCGCTTATGGGCGCCGCATCCACCGGTGCGCAGAGCATCCAAGAGACGGGGTCCAAGTTCTACTGGTGGATTGTGCGCTTTCTAACGGCGTCCATCTCCATCGGGGGCAACGATCGGCTCAATCGCGAGGTGCTCAACTGGCTGGGCGCCCACGTGCTGATGAAGAAGGGCACCCGCATCCTGACGGCGAACTCGGAGACGATCCGTAATGACGCCTGGTCCTACCGCCACGTATCGCAGGAGCGCAACGACTACCACCACGAGAAGCGGATGCCGGTGCAGTACCTGCCGACGTTTGGTACCACTTGGTTCATCCACAAGCGCAACATCTTCATGGTGCGACGCATCCTGACGAGCAGCTCGCACTATCACAGCTCGTGGACTAGAACGCCGGACGAGTATGCTGGTGCGCCTGAGGGCGACGAGCCGCTCGTGGTCATGTGTCTTGGCCGATCAGTAGAGCCTATTAAGCGCTTTCTGCACTCGTGCCGCGAGTTCGCCGACAAGCAGCGGGAGGCATACATCACGGTTCGCATCAGCAAGCGCTCCTACGACGAAACCTGGGATACCACCATCCTACGGCCCCTTCGCCCGCTTGAGACGGTGCATTTCGACGAGAAAATCAAGGATGAGCTGGTCGCCGACATTTCCAACTATCTGGATGTCAACACGCGCAAGTTCTACAACAGGCGCGGTATTCCGTACCGGCGGGGCTTCTTGCTGTATGGCCCTCCCGGCACCGGAAAAACCTCACTCTCGCTTGCGCTGGCGGGCAGATTCGGGCTAGAACTGTACTTGCTGCACATGCCAAGCGTTCGTGACGATTCCGTTCTCGAGAAGCTCTTCACTGCTCTGCCCCCGCGGTGCCTGGTGCTCCTCGAAGATATCGACGCCGTCGGAATCAAGCGCCGCGCGCGAAGACGTGACGACGATAGTAGCGATGAAAGCGACAAGGACTCGGACAAAGACGACTCGGATAGCGATCACGACCGAGGGCGATCGAACTGCACGCTTTCGGGGTTGCTGAACGTCATCGACGGAGTGGCATCGCAGGAAGGGAGGATCGTGCTGATGACATCCAACTTTGCCGAGAAGCTTGACAAGGCCCTCGTGCGCCCGGGGCGGGTGGACAGGATGATCTACCTCGGCCCCATCTCCCCGCGCTGCTGCGAACTCATGTTCTTGCGCATGTTTGGTCCCGACGCGGATGGCGCGGCTCCGGCAGACAGGACGGTACAGCTCCCCGAAGACGAGCTGCAGCGGCTGGCACTCGAGTTCAGCGGGAACATCCCCCACGAAGTGTTCACCCCGGCACAGATCCAGGGTTACCTGCTCAACTATCGCGATTCTCCGCTGGACGCAGCGGGCAATGTTGTGAAATGGGTGCAAGAGGAGGTTCAATTGGTAGAGGCCGCAAAAGAGAAGGAGAGAAAGGCAAATGAGACAAAGAAGAAGAAGAGAAAGGAGCGGAAGCTGAGGAAAGCCGCTAGGATGGCCGAGGCGATGCGGGACTACGATTCAGATGAGGAGCTGGAAGAGCTGCGGCAAAAGGTGGAGGACAAGAAAAAGAGGAAGAAGAGGGAGCAGCAAGATGAGACAGAGGCTGGCATTGAGGCGAAGGAGAAGACTGAGGAGGGCAATGACGCCGAGACCAAGGTGAGCGCCGAGACCAAGGAGGAGGCCGAGGAGAAGGAGAAGGCCGAGGAGAAGGAAAAGGCCGAGGAGAAGGAAAAGGCCGAGGAGAAGGAAAAGGCCGAGGAGAACGAGAAGACCGAGGAGAAGGCGAAAACTGTCGAGGAGACGGGGTTGTTCAGCCAGCCTGATACTCCCAGTGATTCTGCGACTGATCGCACACCCAACGAGGTCTTGAAAAATGGCACTGCAGCTGCCGTGGCTGGGGAAGACGAGACTATCGCAGGTGATGAGAAGACGGATTCCGCTGGTGCAGAAGCTGTAAAGGTGGCTCCTGAAACCGTCACTAACGGTGTCTCTGGTGGCCACTGAGGAAGTCGGATGTGTCGGATAGAAAGAGAAAATGATATTCCAGCAATAGCGTGCGGGCGTTTTTGAGAGGGTAGTTGGCGTATCGAATCGACATGGCTCAAGACAGGTTTGGGATCTTGGGGTGCGGTTTCTGTAAATCGAAGGCATCCGTTAGCGATTCCAGGTTAACAACGGCCCGGGGCCCTTTCCAGTCCCTTCCCTAGCTCGCATCTGCAATTGCTTGATCTTACCTTCCTTGAGATACACAACTGCCCCAACAGAGAAGGTACCGGCGTGTGAATTAGGACGGCGATATGCAGATGCGGGGACAGGAGACTTACTTGACCTAGAACTGGAACAAGATCGAAGCTCGACAAAACACTGAACTAAATCCAAACATCTGCTCCCGACTTTGCCAATTTTTTCGGTTTGACCACGCACTGTGGCACGCGGCTATCATCGCCACACAAATTAGCGCTTTCATTCCACTAGCAGCCGATTTCCACAACTCGGCTCTTGACAATCACTCTCGACATTCCAACATGGCCACCATAGACCCAACCCCGACCCTGGAGACGGTGACGCAGCCCGGCACCACAAGCTTTCGAACTCCCCCCGACCTCAAAGCCCGCCTCAAGAACTCGTACGATGTCATCGCGCCGTTCTACAACCAGTGGACGCTGAGCCACCGGGCCCAACGCATGGACTACGCGACCAAGCTCATCCATTTTCTCCAGCGCGACAATCGCCAAACCGGCCAGAACGGGGACTCCGCCGACAACACTGATGAGACGGAACTTGAACATCCCCCCCACCAGCACGGGGACTCAGCCGACGACACTGATGAGACGGAGACGGAACATCCCCCCCACCAGCACGGGAGCCCCATCCCGAGCCTGAGGCACATGCACGCCCTCGAGGTGGGCTGCGGGTCGGGCGTGCCGGTCCTCGAGATCCTCCTTGCTAAGGAAATGGACGTGATCGGCGTGGACCTGTCGGCGACCCAGCTCGCGCTCGCCAACGCGCACTTCCCCAACCAGACGTCGGGCCTCCAGGCGGTCTGGGCCGAGGAGGACATGATGGACCTGCGGTACCCGCCGGACGAGTTCGATGTCGTCGTGGGCCTGTACAGTCTCATTCACCTGCCGCGGGAGGAGCAGACCGTGTTTTTGCACAGGGTGTTCCGGTGGCTGAAGCCCGGCGGCATGCTCTTGATGAACTTTCCGGTGGAGGAGGTGGAAGGGGCCATCACTCAGCATTGGTTGGGGCACCAGCAGGGCTGGATGTTCTGGAGCGGCTGGGGAGAGGAGAAGACGATGCAGATCATCGATGAGCTGGGCCCCGGGGGGATGGAGGTGTTGCTTCGCGAGGTGACAGAACACGGCAGCACGGGCGACAAGATTATGTGGATCATTGCGAAGAAAAGAAGAGTGTGAAAAAGTCTACCTATTCTTGAGTGGGAGATGGTATCGGTATAGGCCGGACGGAAAGGCAATGCCAGGCATCGTTAGCTCAGGAGTTTACTTGCAGACCTTATTGGTGGTGGCCGGGATTCGCATAGAGTTATCCCCCTAATCCCGATTCACATGCTAGTGTGCCATGTTCTCTGCCGTGTTATCCCGCCTGGTACGATCGGCGCTCGGGCATGAACTTACCCAACGGCAGGCCGCAAGTGTTGTCCCCGAAGCAACGTGTCCGAGGTCCACGGGGTTACTCAAGTACTACATACACACCGGTATCATTGCAGCCCGATCTAACCCTAGGATTAGAACGACCCGGAATCAGGACCTCCGGTTGGGTCAGGGGTTAGACTCACGACATGTTGCCCGTGGGGTTGATATGGATTTTGAAAAGCCAAAATTATCCTCACAAACAGTACCTGACTATCTTGCTAATTTAGTCGCGCCATAACGCAACTTCGGCAATGGAAGTTGGCGTCGGCCGTGGTGTTCAACTTGATTGTGTACTTCCTGGCCGGGCTGCGGCGCACGCCCGATCAGTTCTTCTTGTACTTTCTGGTGTCGTTTGTCGCGACCTTTGTGATGAGTGCCATCTTTAGGACGTTGGCGGCCGTGACCAAGACGGTGGCCCAGGCGATGGCGCTGGCGGGCGTGTTGGTGCTGGCGTTGGTCATGTACGTGTTGTTGTTGTGCTGATGATGCCCCTGAGATTGATGACGAGAGATGAGTTTGAGTTTTGCTAACGAGAATTTTTCTCATGTAGCATTCCCGTCCCGCAGATGCACCCCTGGTTCAGCTGGATCCGATGGCTCAACCCGATTTACTACGCCTTTGAGATCCTCATCGCCAACGAGTTCCATGGCCGCGAATTCACCTGCTCCTTGATTGTGCCTCCTTACACCCCCTTGGTCGGCGACTCCTGGATCTGCACCAGCGCCGGTGCCGTGGCGGGACGCGCGACCGTCAGCGGAGATGCCTACATCAAAGCCATGTATGGCTACACCTACGCGCACGTCTGGCGCAACTTTGGGGTCCTCATGGCTTTTCTGGTGGGCTTCATAGCCATCTACTTTGCCGCTGTCGAATTCAACTCTTCCGTCACCAGCACCGCCGGGGCCTTGGCTTTCCCCAGAGGTCATCTCCCGGCGCACCTGGACCCCAAGCGCAAGGGGACGGACGAGGAGACAACCAAGGCTCCTCACAACGCAAATAAACCCATCTCAAACAAAGCAATTCAACGCAAATACAACGCAAATTGGGCCTCGAGTCAATCA